>JBBBDQ010025144.1:102500-135000 GCA_037127315.1 Ascarosepion bandense | reverse complement strand
TCTTTCTTTCTTTCTTTCTTTCTTTCTTTTTCCTTTCTTTTTTCTTTCTTATATGTTTCTTTCTGAATGTCTTTCTTTAAGTGCTTTTTCTGTTTCTTTTTTTAGATGTAACTCTTTCTTTCTTTCTTTCTTTCTTTGATTTAAATAATGCCTTTCTTTAAATACCTTTTTCTATCTCTTTTCTTAGATGTATCTCTTTTTTCTTTTTTCTTGACTTTTTAATACGTCTTTCTATTAAATATTTTTCCTTAAGTACGTTTTTTCACCTCTCTTCCTTAGATAGATTGATTGTTGTCTCCAATTTTTCTATTTTTTTAATTTTCGATACTCTGTTTTTTTTTTTTTTAAATACGAATTTATATTTCATTTTTGAATATATTTATTTACTTCATCTATAGTTCTTTGAAAAGATGTATTCCTATAAGTTCCTCTTTTTACATTTCTTAGATGTATTGACTTCTTTGTTTCGTCACTTTTAACACGCCCTTCGTTCTTTTAAATACATTTTTATATTTCACTTCTGAATATGTTGATTTATTGTAATCATTTTTAAATATATCTAAGTGCATCTCTTTTCTTAGATCTATTGATTTTTTTATTTTACTGCTTTTTTATATTTCTTCTTTTGAATAAATTTATTTAATTTTTTCTTTCTTTCTTTCTTTCTTTCTTTCTTTCTTTCTTGTTTTCAAATATGTCTTAATTTAAGCACTGCTATCTCTTTCTTTCTTTCTTTCTTTCTTTCTTTCTTTCTTGTTTTTAATTATGTCTTAATTTAAGCACCGCTTTTTCTTTCTTTCTTTCTTTCTTTTTTGTTTTTAAATATGTCTGTATTATAAGCGCCCGCTATTTCTTTCTTTCTTTCTTTCTTTTTTTGTTTTTAAGTATGTCTTAATTTAAGCACCGCTATCTCTTTCTTTCTTTCTTTCTTTCTTTCTTTCTTTCTTTCTTTTTTTTTTTTTTTTTTTTTAAATATGTCTGTATTTAAGCGCCCGCTATTTCTTTCTTTCTTTCTATCTTTCTTTCTTTCTTTCTTTTTTGTTTTTAAGTATGTCTTAATTTAAGCACCGCTATCTCTTTCTTTCTTTCTTTCTTTCTTTCTTTCTTTCTTTCTTTCTTTCTTTGCCTGCATTAATACGTAAATATTATTTACCTTCTGCAAGGATTGTTATTTGCTCAGCTCATCTTAGTTTGACACAAGATTACAGTAAGGGAGCACATAGTTATGAACTCACTATAATAGCGTCTTTCCAAATCCTCGTGATATATTGGGCACTCATTTTCTTTACTGGGATTTGCGAATTGATATATAAGCATTTTGTACATCTATACAGATGCTTATATGACAGTGCAAATTCCCAAATCCATAAAGCAGAATGTTTTTCTCCTTATTTTCCTCTTTTTTAATGTGTATTTTGTTCAGAATTGCGTTTAGAGACTAAGACAGATCATTTTCACAGAAAATGATTATCGAAACCAAATGGATTAATAAAAGAATACTTCAATCTGAGCAACGACCGGTAACCTTGCTTATAAATAAATTAGAAACATTCCGGGAAAGAGTTTTGCAATATTAGAAGTAAGCATTTTCTGCTTTGATAATGATTGCTCAGTCAGTCAGTTAAGTGCCATACGTGATACACGCTTGGGTGATCATGTCTCGAAAGACATGACTGGGCAGAAGATTATCCCGCAGTAGGTTGCCATTGCTTTCTGCGGTCTTAAATATATATATATATATATATATATTGAGCACTCTGGAGGAGTGGAGGACTTTGTAAACAGTAGCTACTCTGGCATTTACGCATCGCTCATTCGTTAATGAATTGGATCACACTAACTATTGGGCGTGTTTATACGCGCTAAAAAGCCTGCCTTCTACTGGACGCTTGTGGCCTAGGGGTAGAATCGCCGACCGACGCCTATTCAGTCGGTTTTAATCCTGGGTCAGGAAGTGACCGGAGTCTAAGCCGTACTGATGAGCTGTGATACAGCGAAATAGATCTGTCTACGGATGACTATAGTATATATATATATATATATATATCCATTGAAGTCGATAGACTATATATATAGGGAAAAAGAAATCGGCTGTCTAACCGTACTGACGAGCTATGATACAGCTCACAACTTTTGCTTTTTTTCTTTAAATTCATACTAAAACCATACAAAAATGGTTTGCATAGATGGCGAACGTTACGAAATTAAGAATAAAGCACTTTAATTCCATTTTCGAACTTCATTTTTCCGAATTTTTACAAAAATTCTGAATCTCGGTTACTGCCTGACTAGTCGACCGCGACTACCCGTCCGACACGCGTCCGATCACGCCAACGTGTGGTACCCCGATCTCTTCGACTTTAGCTTTTATTGGGCGTTCCATCAAGACAAGAGAGTGGTATTTTGTCTGTCTGCGGATGACTATAGCTGTATCATAGCTCGTCAGTACGGTTACACAGCCGATTTCTTTTTACCCAGGATTGAAACCCGACCGAATTGGCGTCAGTCGGCGATTCTACCACTGATCTACGGGCGCACGAAAAAAAAAAAAAGCAAACAAAACAAACAAAACAAAAAACAAAAAACAAACCAAATCCACACACTTTCAGGTTATTTCTGCAATGAATCGCTTGCATCACCTTTTAAATCCACAAAATGCAAAAGAGCGTTTCTCTGTTTTTTTTTTTTTTGTGAATTACCTTCAGTTACTTTCTCACTTTTATTACCTTGCTTGGTGTGAAATGATTGAAAAATATCAAAATGGCGCCGGTTCTTGTTACAGCACGTTTAGATTAGATTAGTTATTCTCATCCGGGGCAGTAACGCCCCACCACCCAATAGCGATATGAAGGGGGGGATAGACATTTCCTCTATTCTTCTTTTTTGCTGTGATGCATCCTGTCAAGAAATGGGCGATTATAGCCCTGCAAAACTTCCAATTCCTTGTGATTCTTCACAGTATTTCTCCATTTGCTACTTTCCTTCCCACCGTCCCCTCACACAAACCCGTCAGTTAGTTATGAAAAGATAGCGAGAGATCTATCTCTTGTGCCCCTGCCCTCATTATGCCCTGTGAGGGTTATGTTTTCCAAGCCCTTCTTCCTCATTATGTGTATAAAAATTTCAGCTGTCTCTGATTCTAAACATGTGTTGCCATTTTGTTAAGGATTTCCTTGTTGCAGTCGCTCCGTCCATGAAATTCTCAGTATCTTTCTGTAGAGCCACATTTCTGCTGTCTCCAGTTTTCCTTTTTATCCTTGGAAAATCTTTATATTTCTCAACACTTTGCTTAACTTTTGAAATGACTTTTCCGCTCGTCCAATGCGCATTTTGATTTCGATGTCGCTTTTACCATCCTCTGTTAAAATGCTTCCTAGATATTTGCACTTCTGTAGTTGCTTATTTTGACATCTCAAACTTGTAACTGATATCTTGAAATTCTTCTCTTGTTGATAACCACACTTAATGTCTTCTGGTCGTTGATAATCCTTTTATTTCATTTTCTCTTACTACCGGGTTCGTTACGTTCTCTTACGCGCAAATAGCCTTGGGAAAGTTATTCTTCCATCCCTACTTCAGCTAGCTATAGGTTCAATAGCAAGGAAAACTGGGTCCTACAGGCTTGGATGGCCACCAGTTTAGCCCAGGAAGAAACGGCAACCTACTGCGGGAAAATCTTCTGCCTAGTTAGTCAAGGCCGAAAGTATGAGACACCCAGTGAGGCTGGAACTCACTACTCAGTCGTAATTGTTGCTATTTAAGCTTGCTGGCCCTTACACCACGTCGTTATTTTTCTACTTAGTCATGAACCGAAAGACACATAATCACTCAAGCGTGTATCACGTATGGGACGTAAATGACTTATCTGGATAAAAGAATTGAATAGCAAGGCACACTGGGTTCTATAGCCTTGGTTGGCAACCATTCGACCGCAGAAAGAAATGTCAAAATCTTCTGCCTAGTCTGTCATTGATCGAAAGAGACACGATCGCCCCAGCGTGTATCAGGTATGGCACTTAACTGACATATCTGGATAAAAGAATTAATTAGCAAGACATATTGGTTTCTGGTAGAAGTAATGGCAACCTACTGCGGGAAAATCACCTTACCAGTTAGTCATGTCTAGAGAGAGACATGATCGCTCAACCGTGTATCACGTATGACACTCAACTGACTGATGTCGTCTCTACTTAAATACGAGTATCGATCAAAAATAATGTTCAAACAAATCATTTCATACTGATATATGTTTTATATTATAATTCTGCTTATTCCTAGCTTCACACGTTCGTTACACTCTGCCATTACCTCAGATAAATAATGGATCATACCGCTTTGATTGCGAGGAAAAGAAGGAACTAAAACTATAGAGATGCCTCTTAGGTTTAGTGAAAAAAGAAATGCACTGAGCAAAAAATACACCTGTATCAAGCTTTTTGAGGTCAACATCAAAGATCTAACAACGGATAAGATGATGAATGTGCTGCCAAACAAAGTTATTGTCACCACTAATAGCGATCTTCTTGATCACTTTCAGAGTGTCACGGAACATCCTTTTTTTTTTAATAATCATTTCACCTACAGGACTGTCACTGGTGCGCAGGGGTTACAGTTTCTTTTCTCGTACTTCCCGCCTTTGGAAATCGCTTCGAAACTGCGTTCCCTATCCATATTATAGGCTTGATTTGACTGTCGATCATTCGTGGTTGAGAGGTCTAAGACGCGCCAATTCCTGGCTTCCCCTATGTGAATAGGGGTCGCAGGTTTGAATCATACCGAATGACACACATTTTCATAACAAAAATTTATCGTAAATAAACATACCGGTAGAAATAAATAAATATATATATATATATATATATATATATATATATATATATATATATATATATATACTGTTCCATTATAAACAGAATATCTACTTAAATACGAGTATCGATGAAAAATAATGTTCAAACAAATAATTTCAAATTGTCTGTTGTTTATAGCCAGTTTCGTTGACCTTTGTTATATATCACTATATACAATATGTAAAATTATATGTTTATTTACATATTTGCAGACATTCTCTCTCTCCTTACACTTTCTCTTTCACCACACACACGCGCGCGCGCGCGCACACACACACACACACATATATAGACATATTGTTCTATGTTGATGGCATGATGGCAATCATTGCATAACACATGTATATTTATTAATATATATAAAATAGTACATTGAACACTGTTTTATTAACACCTGAATAATAATTTTATACATGTATGTACGCGTTACATAGAAGTTTTATCTATTTTGTTATTTTTTTACCCTGTTTTGATATATAAAATTTTTATATATCATATTCTCCCATAGATAGATAGATAGATAGATAGATAGATAGATATAAACAAGGAAATAGACAGACAGACAGATAGATAGATAGATAGATAGATAGATAGATAGATAGATAGATATAAACAAGGAAATAGATAGATAGATAGATAGATAGATAGATAGATAGATAGATAGATAGATAGATAGATAGATAGATAGATTAACTGCTTGAGATAGATAAATAGATGATGTCTCCGACTCCATTTCGATTCATGTCATCGCTTGACTGATCTTCAAACATGGGAAGTGCGGGTGTGGCTTTTAATTCCGTTAGGAACTCACCCCTTTTTTGCACAGAGATGGCAACGTGGGACGCATACTGCAGTAGATGTTACAGGTAATATTTTGGTGAACTTTTATGTGAAATTTTACTCACCAACTGAGACATCTGTTCCAAACTCGCAAATAGAAAGGACTAACAAATTAAACAAATAAACATTATGTCTACTGTCACTTTGTCATGTCTGAGACCAGACTGTGATAGCGGAAACACTCCCTCAGATATGTTGTTGGAAAGTCTGTCCAACAGGATCCTATACCAACAACAGAGAGAAGGAACAACGTACAGCAATTCCTAGGATTATTCAGAATATTATGCATTTTTTAAAATCAGATTCTTTTCAGGGACACCCATTTTAAGATGATTCTTATTCAATGTCTTTGAAATGGTAACACAGATTCTGTTTTCTTAAAAAGCTTTCGCTTTGAACGAACAATTCAATGGCCAGTCAAGCATTCAGCCTCCCGCATAACGCGGACACTGCACATTGGGAACGTCGCGCCTACACACAAGAACATAATCTTATGTCATAGCCTTGAATCTGGATGCATGCATATTGTTTAATAGTTATCATTTTGCAGGAACACAGTGCTCGCTATGCACAAGTCCCCCCTCCCCAGTTTTTCAGAAGTAGAAAGTCATTGCTGGGGCATTTTCCGACTCTATGTTTTCTATTATATTTTAGGCTTCCCAACTCAAAATCGCGAAGTATAACAATTTTATAAGAAGGAGCAATTTTACAAACAATCTCCTGTAGCGAGAGATAAAATATGAATTTTGGGGTTTAGACTCTCACTCAGGTAACAACGCTGTTATTTGCCAATGGGGTTTAGACTCTCACTCAGGTAACAACGCTGTTATTTGCCAATGGGGTTTAGACTCTCACTAAGGTAACAATGCTGTTATTTGACAATGGGGTTTAGACTCTCACTCAGGTAACAGCGCTGTTATTTGACAATTGGGTTTAGACTCTCACTCAGGTAACAACGCTGTTATTTGACAATGGGGTTTAGACTCTCACTCAGGTAACAACGCTGTTATTTGACAATTGTGTTTAGACTCTCACTCAGGTAACAACGCTGTTATTTGACAATGTCATTCTCATTGGCATGAAGCGATCAATAAATCCACGTAGAAGTTCTTTCAGTCTAGAGCCGTGTTTCTCAGGCTTTTTAAGCAACAGCACACCTTTTTTTTAATCATGTCACCCCAAGCAAGGCATTCCACTGCCACTATAGTGCAGGGGGTTACATAGGGCGATTGGGTATAGGAAATGTCAGAAGGAGGGTGATAGACTAGTTAGGATGTACATAGGGAGAGAGATGGAGAGAATGGGTGTGAGTTAGTGTGTTAGGAGGTGTCTATTGACCCTACATTTAAACTTCTGGAGGTCATAGCCGTCGGGGAAGCAAGCATGCGGAAGGGAATTCCACAGGCGGGACGTGCGAGTAAAGAAGCTGTTGGAGTAGAAATTGCGGTTACATTTCATCGGTTTCACTGTAAAAGGGTGGGACCTAGTTGCCAATCTAGTATCTCGTGCAAACTCACACCTAGGGGGCACCAGTGATTTAAGTTCATCAGAGCAGAAGCCATGAAAGTATTTATAGAAGAGGTACAGGGAAGCCGGTGAGAGAGTGACTGCAGGCGGTCAGCTAAGTCGGTATCAATCACATTACAGATTCTTCGCTGTATTTTGTCAAGAAGCCCGAGAAGAATAGCAGGGGCACCCGACCAGAAATGTTATGAAATACAACCATAGATTTAAAAAAAAATACACACACAAATACGAACTTTATTTCAATGTTTTTATTAAACTAATTGTGCATCTTATTTAAGTGAGAGACATCTGTTCATTTTTCTCGTGATTTCTTCAATGTTTTGTCGAATGTGCAATAAGCAAACCCTCATTTCCTTTTCAGTCTTTCTCGTATTTATTTTTGATGTTATTTAGAGGTGAGAATCCTAATTCACAAATAAGAAGTAGAAAATTGCAATATAACTCATAAAACATTTTAGCCCAAGAACACATGGCCTAGTGGATAAAAGTGTTCGTTAGATCCAGTGACTTCACCCAAAGAGTGGTAAGTTCAATACCTGACTACAGCAGTGGTGAATAAAATGACTCAGAAAGTTGAGTTAAAGGGGGCTAAGTACATGACATTCAGTAGGCATGTCACATGGAATTAGAATGATATACTTCAAGGATCGAAATAAAAAGTTCGGTTCGAAATTCCAAACACCTGAACAAGGGAGAAGCGCACAACAGTCGAAACACCGTGAATATGACAAAAAAGATGAGGACAACAGTTCGAACAATGTAAATAATATAATTTTTAGCTAATGTCTGATATTCCTTTTCTGTTGAAATCCAAAAAGCATCAATGAATACCGTCGAATATTTTATTTTTAACTTTCGATCACTAGAAATTGGAACCAATTCTTCTTCTTTGCTTAACTGAAGTTCATTATTAGAAGTAACATTTATGAAGGAATTTCGAATCCAATCATACTTTTACGTGACAATATTTCGCGGAACACTTAAGAGAATTTTGCGGCTCACCGGTGTCACTCGTCGGTTGAAAATCAACGGTCAAGAGATATAGAATTATTAATCACAAATGCCACACCATCCTCCCTCTTTCAACTTTCTGTACTGCTATCGTAATAAAAGGTGTAGCTATTAGATTGCACAGTTTTATTTTGAGTTTAAGTTTTAGTTTTGTTTAACGACATATCAACACCTCTGTGGGTTATTTAATGCAAAAGGGTGTGGTTTTAAGGTATTTTTTTAATGTTCGGTTATGGTGAGAAGGTTGATTTAGTGAGATTTTAATTAAAATCTTTTTTATTCTTTTTTATTTTAAAAAACTGAAAATATTTTCTAGTTTTGCATTCAAAAATGTTTTGCTGAGAATATTTTTATCCTTCAAAAATGTGTTATGGTCAGAATTTTTCCTTAAAAAATGTAAAATTTTCTATAAAAGTCTACTTATACAAAAATTTATTGCTAGCAATAATTTTTTTTCCTTCAAAAATGTATTATTGGTAATATTTTTCTTTCCTTCAAAAATATATATTTTTCTATAAAAGTCTACTTTTATACTTTCATAGTGCTTTGACCCCAGTTTGTTGTCAAACTGTTTGCCCATAGCTGGGACCGTAACTGGTGCTACCACTCTGGGTCAGGGTGGACCTGGGAACAACAGCAATTAAGAGGTAGTTCCATGCTCCTCCAACCTCCCAATCAGAGGCCTTGCTGCCGGATGCAGTTTACCGTCATACCCAGGACCAGAGTTTTGTTTCAAATGAGGTCATCGCATCGACACTGTATCGCTGTAGCTCTCTTACTATAAGCGCTGGTCTTTGTTCAGCTCCTCTTTTCCTGGCTCCAGAGTTGAGTAAGCTGCAAATATTCCAGAAACTCGATGTTTAAAATTTCTCGAAGAAACAAGATGACGAGTAGAACCAGATCACTGTGATTTGAGACAGTAACCTGTTTCTGCTAAAACGGTCATACTATGTAACACATATTATAGAAGGCCAGATTTTTGCACTATTTATTGATATTCGTCTATAAGTTATCGTAAGAACCTGAAGTATTTTGCTGTCTGCTAAGCCAGCCATACTATGCAACACATATAGAAAACCAGATTCTTTCACTATTTATTGACATTCGTCTATAAGTTATCGTAAGTCCCTGAAGTGTTTTGCCGTCTGCCAAGCCAGCCATACTATGCAACACATATAGAAAACCAGATTCTTTCACTATTTATTGACATTCGTCTATAAGTTATCGTAAGTCCCTGAAGTGTTTTGCCGTGTGCCAAGCCAGCCATACTATGCAACACATATAGAAAACCAGATTCTTTCACTATTTATTGACATTCGTCTATAAGTTATCGTAAGTCCCTGAAGTGTTTTGTATTATAGTGTTATAGAAAAATAGATAGACAGATAATGAATATCCCTTGATCAACAAATAGATAGATCAATAGATTTGAAAGGAGTAGAATTAGATAAATGCATAGCTATCCAGCTAGTTAGATGGATGGATGGATGGATGGAGGAAGGGATAATTTACTTATATTCATCGTCTTTCTCTTACCTTTCTCATCCTTATTCTATCTATTCTAATCTCTTTTCAGTTTTTTTCATTTTGATGCGTATATTTCTACCTGACATACATACTAATGTTTGTACTTATCCATCTGTATCGATGAAGAAGACGTCAGGGTTGACAAAGATGGAGGAACTCTTTTGACATGAAGTTAGAAAATCGTAGTAAGATTCGGTTAAAATCGATTAAAGAAAAAAAGATGACAGTAACGAATACGTCTGCATCGAGGATTTCGGATCGATAAGGATTAAAAGTAACTGAGATGGTCTGTTTTGAAAATATCTGTCATAAAAGCAAAAAAAAAAAATATTTCGAGTGCGGTGATGAATGTTCTCTCCGTTGTAATAAAAGAGAAAGAGAATCAGCGGATAAAATAAATAAGGTAATTAAACATATAGGATTTTTTTAAAATGATGAATAGATAGGAGGAAAATATTTTGAAATGTTTTTGAAATTAACGTTTTACTCTAACCCTGTGCGTTGTGGTGCAGTAGATATTGGCTCGGAATGAGGAACCGGAGAGCCAAGTTGGAATTTCAGTTGAATTCACTGCATTCATTTCCGTGCAAATACCTTTAGGAAAGGTATGAATCCGTCAGCTATGGGTTAAATAGCAGGACAGATTGGGTTCTATAGCCCTGCTTGACAATCAGTCCAACCCAGAAAGTAATGGAAAACTATTGCTTATAAAATCTTCTGCTCAGTCAGTCATGTCTCTTTCAAGCGTGTATCACGTATGGCACTTAACTGAATGATTCTGAGTCTTCCTATAATCCAAGTTTCTATAAAGTCAGCTCTATATATGTTAAGTTAGATTAAGAACATGAAAATATACAATAAATTAGATTGGTACTTATATTTCCATTTGAATTTCTGATACAATGCGAAATTACGAGTATACATTATTTCATTTAGATGATTATCCTCAGTATTGTTGTTTTTATAACAATACTAGCAGTATAGCCCGGCGTTGCTCGGGTGTAATGAAAGCTTTAAAACCAATCCATGGTCCTGGAGATCAGACTCTTTGGACATTGGCACGAAAGACTAAAAAGCACTAGTTGTTTCCAGTTAAAGCGAAACTGTAGACTGAAAGAAAAATGAATGGATGTCAAATTTTCATTTCCTGGTATCGATATCAAATAAGTTTTTTCGCCGTAAACTGAATTTTGAAGGCTAAATAAGTCCTCTGAGTAAATAGTATCATAGCTGAGATCAAGAACTAGAATTATACCTAATTAGAGCCAAACCCGAAGCAAAAAACTAAAATAAAAGGGCTGAAAAAAACAACAACAAAAAAAAAACAAAACACAACAGACATACAGGCAGATAAACAGACACACACACAAACATCTTGCCTTTTATATATATATATATATTATCGATTTTCTGCACTATTGTAAGAACTGCAACCTTCAAAATTCTGAATATCGTTTCTTATATCATTGTCTATGAGTATCAAATTTGATTAAAATCGGACCACTCCTATAATCAGACTTTTTCGATTATCGATTTTCGATATTTATCGGAGGTACCTCGAAACAAAAAATAGCTAAGAACATTCGCAGACGCTTATAGTACAACTGTGTAAATTTTCAAGAAAATAGGTTCAGCCGTTTCGGAGTCTATAGGTATCGGACACACACACAAAGTTCCATTTATAAATAAGTTTAGATTTACACCATTGTATCATTCATATATAGTCAGTCAAGTGCCATACGTGATACACACTTGGGTCTTGGAAAGAGACATGAATGACAGGGCCGAAGATTATCGCGCAGTAGGTTGCCATTACTTTGGTTGCTAGCCAAGGCTATAGAAATTCTATCTGTCCTGTTATTTAACCCATAACTGGAGGAAAAGATGGATTAATACCTTTCCCAAGGGTAGTTGCGCGTACGTGAATGCAAGGAATTTAAATGGAATTCGAACTCGGCTCCCCGATTTCTCGTTCCGAACCGATATTCACTGCACCAAAACACCATATATAGTAGAATGATTAAAAAAAATCAAAATATAAAGACCTTAATATTGAAATTGAAAAAAATGTGGAAACTGAAAACAAGAATAGTACCATTGATAGTAGGTGCGCTTTGAATGATAAAGAATGGAACAAAACAATACATAGAAATAATCCCTGGAAACCCCAGCTTAAGAGATATACAAAAATTGTCTTGTTAAGTACAGCCTACCCACCAAGGAGAATTTTGTCCATGTATCGCTAGCGATGTTAAGGTAGATAAAATAACAAATGAAATATAGCCGTAACAACACACCACAACCTGCCTTAGGTCTTTCCGCAGATTTAGTAGGTAGTGTAACCACAGCAGAAATTGAATTATAATGAAAATGACAACATAAAATAAAATAATATCGAAAACGACCAAGTCAAAATCTTATGAAATTACCACATCCAAACAGATCTCATTCTTGAGGTCACCAAAACTAGACATTAATGTTGTTGACAAAAAAGTGCCTCACTTGACTTCGAGTGAAAACCTCTACTTACTACTTGAGTGAAAAGTCAATTAAACAAATAACAATTCTGGTAAGAATACCCAAAGTAAAAGAGAAAGCAGAAAGTTCCGTTACTTATGCAGTATGATAAAATTGTCTCCAAGAAGAAGGAAGAATTGAATGAAATCTTGGAAAATATGAATTGAGTGCGACCAAAAATAATAATCAGAAAGAGGAGACGAAAAAAGAGAGAAATAAAAATAAAATAATGGAAAAATGTAAGAAATAATTAAAAAACAAGAAGGTTAAGAATAATAAACACATTAATAAATCGAACGAAATATAAAAAGGAAGAAGTGCAATATGAATAAAGGTAAAAATAAGAGGACTTACTTTAGAACATCAATTAGTCCATCTCACTTTTCTCCCATTCCACCAATTTGGAAAGACGAGAGAGCTTATTTTGCCGAGACCCCAGAATAGAAAAAATCAGGCTAAAAATGGCCTCCAACGTCAAACACGAAGCGCTACATGTAGGAATGTTACCTAGATTTGCCGCTTGTCCATTAGCCATTTGAGACAAGAAATGGCGGGTCCTCTTGCCGGTTAATGTCATCCCATTCGTGCTCTTAAGACCACGTTCGTTGAGAAAGGACGAGAAAGGAAGGACGAGAATAGGTAAAAAAAAATATAACAAGAAATAAAAGAACTAGTAAAATGTAAGTTATGTCAGCTAGAAAAAAATAGAATAACATGAAAGAGTTTCAAATTGAAAAGCTAATCGCATTTTTCTTCTTAAAAATAAAGTAAAAACTAAATATGCAGGGCAATGGAATTCAGTCTTCGATCTGGTATTAATGTAAATATCTGTGTCCCTCTTCAATTTTGTTCTCGTCTTCGAGCAGAATGCAGTATAACCCGAGGCCAGCCCGGTCTTGGGGATTTAGTCCTTCCAATAGCTCTTACCTCATTGCATAAAACGTGAGACAGTTTAAATATCCTCACGCCTGCAATTTTTAATCATTAGTCACAAGGAAGATCTATTCGGACAGTTTCTTTCCAAGAACTGTGGACGAAGCTCCTGAGAGGATGCTTTCCTGATCATTACAATCGTAACCTTTTTCATGTCTACGGCTAACCGTTGTTTTTTCTCATAAACTTTTCTTACCTCCTCCTCCTATGTTGATACGACAACTTCATTTCTTACCTCCTCCTCTTATGTTCATACAACAACTTCATTCATTAGCCCTCTCTACCTTGAGTAGTACTTCGGCCTTTTATTGGGTGAACAATTAGTAAAAAAATGTGTTTGCACTGGACACACGTGACATTCTATTCTCGTAGGAAAATAAATAAATATTTGTATTCAAATATATTACATTTTTGTATATATCAGGGGATTTGAACATGCATCAATGTACAGTGATCAAAGACATCAAGTATTGCAGGGGAATTTGGTTCTTGTGCCAGAGTAATCAATCCTCAATAACTAAACTATGCGTGGTGTAGTGGTTAGAATAAAAGCCATTACTACTTCGATGAGTTCAATGTATTAATGCACACTGTTTAATAAATAGAAATGGGGCGTCTGTTTCAAGTAAGAAGTATTCACTAATACACACACACACACACACACACACATATATATATATATATAAACTTATTTATAAATGGAACTTTGTCTGTGTGTGTGTGTATGTGTGTGTGTCCGTTACCTGTAGACTCCGAAACGGCTGAACCGATTTTTTGAAAATTTACACAGTTATGCTATAAGCGCCTGCGAATGTTTTTAGCTAGGTTTTGTGTCGAAGTACCCCCCGATAAATATCGAAAATTGATAATCGAAAAAATCGGGTTATAGAAGGAGTGGTCCGATTTTAATCAAATTTGATACACTCATAGACAAAAACATAAGAAACAATATTCAGAAATTTCAAGGTTGCAGTTCGTACAATAGTGCATAAAATCGATAATATATATATATATATATATATATAATCGATTTTATATAGATATATAAGGCAAGATGTTTGTGTTTGTATCTGTTTATCTGTCTGCATGTCCTTTATACAAATCCACAATTTTTATCCGATTTTCACCAAACTTCACACAAATATTCTTTAGGCTGAGTCTGAGCTCCAGGACCACGGATTAGTTTTAAAGCTTTCATTACACCCGAGCAACGCCAGGCTATACTGCTAGTATATATATATATATATATATATATATATATATATATATATATATAATAGAAAAAATAAGAAATAAGAGACTTTCATGAATTGAACATTTTCCGCTTTTATTTAAATATCATCCGAAATTTGTGTAATTTTCCGGTATTTTGAGTTCTGTGTGGTTTGCTTTTCATGGGTTCCGTAAATCTGACGTGTGGTACTTATGTATGTATGTGTGTGTGTGTGTGTGTGTGTGTGTGTGAGCTTGTGCGTGTTTTGGGCTAATTCTGTTATGATAATTTGTATACCGTTTATTGAGGAAAAATCAGGTTTGTTGGGAAATATTTGCGTGTCTTGGTTTAAATCAATTATTTGTCTATATTTCTGAGATAAGGTATTTTGTTCGGACTGTTGTCCTCATCTTTATTGTCATATTCACGACCTTTCGGCCATTGTATGCTCCGAACTTTTTCAGGTGACTGGAGTTTTGAGCCGAACCCTTTATTTCGAACACTGGGGTAGATTGTTCAAGTTCCATGAGTCATGCCACTTCCGGATGTCTTAGCTATCTCCATTTGATTCAACTCTCTATGTCTAAGTTATATGGAGATAGCGAAGGTATCCGGAAGTGGTACAACTCATGGAACGAGAACAGCCTACCTCAGTGTTCGAAATAAAGGGTTCGGTTCAAAATGTTTGCTTCAAATTACAATGCAATTTTTTTGCTCATATCAACTAAGTGGATACAAAAAATGCCACAAATTGTATCAGAGATCTCAGATATTTTGTATAAATATTTTTAAAACAGCATATAAATAAACTGATATAAAATGAACCAATTACTTTTGTTAACTTAAAGTAGGTTTTAAACTGTAGAGTCTGCCTATAAAGTGAAAGACCGTAGAGATAAAATAGGGATCTTTTCATATTGTGTGATTTTGGAATTTTCTAAAAAAATATCATGATAATCCAAATATCTACCTCAAGCTAGAATTTCGGTTTTAATTACAAGAACAGTTCGTCAGTAAAAATGGAAAACAACTTTTGCTTACTTAAAACCGGTTTTAGATAATTTTAAATGTTGATTTTTATCATTCAAAATCCGAATACACCATGACTGATGTCTACCGACAGAAATGATTTTTAAAATTTTAAATAAAAAATTACAATTTTACAATAGTTCCATGATTGTACAAATTAATTGAAACAAAATGAATAATGTCTTCCTAGGATCTTTCACAGTTTTCCTGACCTAGTGTATGTCGTCTCTTAAAGTTGTTTTTCTTCTCCGACCGCATTTTCGTTTACGTTTTGGACTGATAGATCTAGTTTGTTTCTTCGCCTTGATGACACGACTGACAGATGAAATTCTGACACCAACAATATCCGCGATCTCTCTGTAAGGCTTGCCAGTGTGTTCATGCAGTGTTACAATTTTCGTACGCTTCCTTGGAGTAACGCCCATCGCAGACAATGGCAGTAGGACAACTAAATGATTTCATTATACATTCTGAAAATAGATTCATATTACTGCACACCACTGCAAGTGACCTAATCTGAGAAAAAATGAAAATCAATTACACCCTGTAATTCCAGTGGGTCTAAAATTGTCCATATGGTGAAAGAAGAAATTGAAGCAGTTGTTTCAATTAATTTGCACAAGGGTGTATTATGTAAATATAAGAAGGTTCTTTTTTTGTGTATATCGTGGCTCACCACAACTTCCTGCCCTTGTAGCCTTTTGTTTTATTACTATTTCTCTTAATCCCTGTTCTGTCAACCATTTCCACAAGCTCGTTAGTAGATTATGCGCAGCTTTCCTCTTTCCTCCTTGCCTTCAATATGTCCCGTAATTGCGACATTTTTCAAGCTTTTTTTTCTTCATTATGTGTCCTAGAAATGTCAACTGTCTCTTTCTGGTGTCATGTATCTGTCAGTTAAGTGCCATACGTGATACACACTTGGACAATCGTGTCTCGAAAGGAACATGACTGACTGGGCAGAAGATTATACCGCGGTAGGTTGCCATTGCTTTCTGCGGTAGACTGGTTGCCAGTCAAGTCTATAGAACCCAATCTGTCCTGTTATTTAACTCATAACTGGAGGGAAGTGACGGATTAATGCCTTTTCCAAGGGTATTTACGCGTAAGTGAGTGCAATGAATTCAACTGGAATTCGAACTCGGCTCCCCGATTTCTCGTTCCGAGTCGATATCCACTGCACCACAACGCACATCCCGATTTTTTGTATAAGTGTCCTTTTTGTTTCCATTTTCTGTGAAACGACGTCGTTACTCACATGTTCAGTCCATGGTATCCTCCGTATCTTGCTGTAGAACATCATTTCTGTTGTCTCAAGTCAATTCTGCATCTGTGATGAGATGGTCCAGCATTCACTGCAATATAGGAAAATATATAATAATTTATAACAATTCACTACTCTTTTCTTTTTTTTCCAATGAAAATTTCCTGTTTCTTAATACTTTGCTTAGCTGTTGGAAAAAACACTTTTATTAAAGAAAAATCAAACACTTTTGTTCAAAAATCATCGCAAGGTGTTATTGGAATTTGTATGTGTCCATTTGGAAAAATATAGTGATTTTTAGAACTCGGTTTTTATGGAGTGATGAGAGTAAAACTGAATCGTTTGGTCGAAATCAGATACAGCGAACGTGGAAGAAAATGAAGACGTAGCTATTAGCTACATATAATTTTCTTTTGTTACAGTTATGTTTATAATGTTATTGCAATAATAGATATGAACAAACTGTTAAACGTCTAAAGACATTTTTTAAGAGCCGTGAAACAGAGTGTAAACTCCTCGTATAAAATATGGGATCGCCTGTGTTACACAAAATACTCTGAGTTGGTAGGACTGATCAGTATATTTTTTCAATACTCTCTCCGCGAGTAACCAATTTAAATATGGCCCTTTACCAATCTATGTGGCTTATTAATTGGCTTGTCATTGATTTTGTAAGAGGCACGCAAAAATGTCTAAAAGTGCAGCAACAAATGATCCATCTCCCAAGAATCATCTCCATATTGGATCAAAGGAATAGAAAGCAAGTAGAGAAGCTTTATACATATAGGTGTAAGCCACAGAGTCGAGAGTATTATTGTACACACATTTACTCACAAAGAGACACAAAAAAATACAACGATTTTGCAATACAACATATTGGTGATGAGCAATTCACAAGATAATACTTACTATAAAAAGAAAAGTCGATATAGACGAACAGACGGAGTTGGCTACTAATAAATTCAGTCGATAGTTAAGAATAGACAGCGGTAGAAGTAGAATAAGTAGAAAATGGCCATGAATAACCTTCAGTACGTTCGTCATAGATTACTGATTAGCATTGTAGTCGAATAAATCGTAATTGATGTATTGCATTTAACGTTTGTGTTGTACTGAGTTATGTTTAGTAAATATGAATGTAATGAAAAAAGACAACAGAGGTAGATAGATAGATAGATAGATAGATAGATAGATAGATAGATAGATAGATATGAACAGACTAATAGATACATAGATAGATAGATAGATAGATAGATAGATAGATAGATAGATAGATAGATATGAACAGACTAATAGCTAGATAGATAGATAGATAGATAGATAGATAGATAGATAGATAGATAGATATGAACAGACTAATAGATAGATAGATAGATAGATAGATAGATAGATAGATAGATAGATAGATATGAACAGACTAATAGATAGATAGATAGATAGATAGATAGATATGAACAGACTAATAGATAGATAGATAGATAGATAGATAGATAGATAGATAGATAGATAGATATGAACAGACTAATAGATAGATAGATAGATAGATAGATATGAACAGACTAATAGATAGATAGATAGATAGATAGATAGATAGATAGATAGATAGATAGATAGATATGAACAGACTAATAGATAGATAGATAGATAGATAGATATGAACAGACTAATAGATAGATAGATAGATAGATAGATATGAACAGACTAATAGATAGATAGATAGAGAGATAGATAGATAGATAGATACATAGATAGATAGATATGAACAGACTAATAGATAGATAGATAGATAGATAGATAGATAGATATGAACAGACTAATAGATAGATAGATATGAACAGACTAATAGATAGATAGATAGATATGAACAGACTAATAGATAGATAGATAGATAGATAGATAGATAGATAGATAGATAGATAGATATGAACAGACTAATAGATAGATAGATAGATAGATAGATATGAACAGACTAATAGATAGATAGATAGATAGATAGATAGATAGATATGAACAGACTAATAGATAGATAGATAGATATGAACAGACTAATAGATAGATAGATAGATATGAACAGACTAATAGATAGATAGATAGATATGAACAGACTAATAGATAGATAGATAGATAGATAGATAGATAGATAGATAAACTGAATGAATTAATTCGCTACCTACATAAGTAATACAGATATATTAAGATAAACATCTAGAAAGAGAGCGAGATATGAAACCACAGAGAGAGAGAGAGAGAGAGAGAGAGAGAGAGAGAGAGAGAGAGAGAGAGAGAGTTTGGTACCTCCACTAAATCGCTAAAAAATATGAATAAAAAATGGCCCCAAACTTAATAAAAATGAATTTTTTCCATCAAAATGTTTATATTGTTATTTAAAGGAAATATCAAAGTGATTTTTAATGATTTAAAAAAAATTAATTCCTTCAAACATGTTCAAAATTTTGGCAGAAAATATTGTTTTGATTTGAGTTAGCGGGTAACCAAAACGTTACGGCTGTTTACAATGGAAAACATAATGTGACAAAGATATTTATTCGGAAATTCCCACAAAAATCAAATAATTGTCAGATTTTAATGAAACTTTTAGTACTCATTCACAAATGAATGACATTATTTTTGAAGCTATTGGTTTTTAAAATCTTGGTAAAAATATATATTTTTACATCTGTTACCCCACTCCACGTAAATCCATGAAATTTTAATAAATTTACTTTGTTACGGTAAATGATTTTATTAGTTAAACGCAGGATTTATTGAGGAATATAAATCATCTACAATCTGCTCCGAAAAGTAAAATAAAAAATGCAATAAAACTCTGATATTATTTAATTTGATAAGTGTTAATTGCTTGAATAAAAAAAAAAAAAATTAAAGATATTATAATCTAATGAAAAAAATTTCGATAACTAATGAAATTTTAAAAGAATTGTTTTCATTTTTTTTATTATAATAATTTATGAAGTTTCAAAAAATATTTTAAAAATACTTCAAAGATTTGTTGCGGATAGATTTTTAAGTTAATAATTGAAAATATATTGCCTATCGAAAATTGAAAAGTTAAAGACAAATCGTTTGGCCTTCATATTTTTAAAATAATTTAATTTTTTGTGTGTGTGTATTTGAAGCTTTTTTTGTTTTGTATGGTAATTTCTATGTGTAAATTAAAAGGTAACAGTTTCCTCCCTTGCCCGAAAAAACATTTTTACAATTTTGTCACTTATGAACGCCATACACTTTTATCTCTAACCAAAAACCTGTCAACACGTTCGTGATATACGGCGGACAGGTGAAAAAGTTCAAATCTGTGATTAAGAAATGGTTTTATTCTAAATTTCAAGTAATACTTGTATAAATCAGATTAATTTAACATAAAATTTGCTCTTTTTCAAAAATAATGTTTCACAGATATATATTTTATTTTTGCAAGATTTTTAAAACCGAGAATTAACTTTTGCTTACAAATGTGTTGATCGCTCAAAAATGGCAGCAAAATTAAAAAAATTGAAAAATATTTTTATATTCCAATCAATATGATTTGTTTGTAAGAAACCTGAGCATTTTGCTCAATAGAAATAGTAAATTCAATCATTTAGCTTTCAATTAAACTAAAATAAAACTTTCAAGAAAACTTTTTCATTTTTAAAAATTAAGTTTAAAAGTTAGATATCGAAAATGCCTGGAGGTACTTAATACACGGTGACTGAACAGTAAATCGCTATTTTAAAATTTTATAAATTATTCATGTATTACAATTTTTTGTCTAAAATTTTTGTGTGTTTTCATTTAATGTATTTAATCTGTTTGTGTCTGTCATGTCAGAGCGATTATTTTGTTTGAAATTTGGAAGCCCTACAAACATGGCTGAATGTCTTACTCTGCAGAAAAACCGGATTGTTTATTGGTCTACTAAGATAAACCTCCCCCAAATCCCCCTACCTTAATTGTCTGGATTTGGTAAAAAAATGTGTTGTTTTTTAAACTTCTACACATAGATAGACTAAACTATCGCCCGGTTCACACTCCACCCACATCTATTGAACAGGTGAAGAGGCTCATCCCTTGTTTCCTGTTTAGAATGCGGTTTCCGGTTTTCTCTTTTCCAATCTTTTCACTCTTTTCCTTTTTTATTTTTTATATTTTATTTTATTTATTTTTTTTAATTTTTTTTTCAATTGGAGTAGATAGACTAAACTATCGCCCGGTTCACACACCACCCACATTTATTGAACAGGTGAAGAGGCTCATCCCTTGTTTCCTGTTTAGGATGTGGTTTCCGGCTTTCTCTTTTCCATTCTTTTTACCCTTACGTAGCCCCCTGCGCATCAGTGGCATTACCGCCTTGCTTGGGGTGATATGATTAAAAAAAAACAAAAAAACATAATAATTCTTAACAGTAAAAAAGATTTTCACTAACTGACGAGGTGCTAATAAAATAGTACCGAGACACAACGGCTCTTGTGTTGCCGTAAACTATGTTTTTATTATAAATTTATAAGAAAAATATTACCATATATATATATATATATATATATGGTAATATTTTTCTTATAAATAAAGTATGCACTAGGTATACTTTATTTATTCTGAACTACCTAAGTATTGAGCGCTTTTTTGTTAGTTGATGACTCGTCTCGGTTTTTTTCTTTGGGCTACCTGCTGACTCGGTCCAAATCCTTTTGGCTGATATTCATGTGCTTAGCTCTTTTTTTTTTTATAACCATTTTTCCTTCCGCGTAGATCCGCGGAGGGATTTTCGACACGAGTATAGTCATAAGTTTGTTTTTATATATATATATATATATATATATATATATATATATATATATATATATATATACTCACTAAATGAGGAATCAACACCAAGCTACCCGGGTTTCAACCCTTAGGTATCGTCAGATATATATATATATATATATATATATATATATATATATATATATCCAAAAGAAAACGGCTTGATGGTTTAAAATCTCATTTAGTGAGTATATTTTCGCTCGAATTTCTTCTGATCGTATGGAGTAATTTTTTATTGTTTCATACCTTCGGAAGCAGTCGTTTACTGTTTTACACTGCTATGTTGTTATATGGATAAATAGATGGTAAAACTTAGCGAGGAAGTTAGTTACCTACAAAGATTATTGAGATATGCTGAAATAGATATATAGATAGAAATCTAGACCTAAAACAACAGACGAAAAGATAGATAGATAGATAGATAGATAGATAGATAGATAGATGTGATTTGAGAAAGAAAGAAATAAAGAACATGAACAGAAAAAACAGAATAATACTAAAATAAATGAACTAGAAATGACAACAAGATAGATAGATAGATAGATAGATAGATAGATAGATAGATAGATAGATAGATAGATAGATAGTGTGTATGAGGGCCGGGAGAATGTGAAATTATGTGTTTGTCTGCGTGTCACAAAAGCGTGTGTGTGTTTGTGTGTGTTTGTGTGTGTTTGTTTGTGTGTGTGTGTGTGTGTGTGCGAGAGAGAGAGAGAGAGAGAGAGAGAAAGAGAGAGATATGATAAACTTATTTCCACCCGCGTTGTATCGACGATGAACAATACGAATTACTGTTTCCAGGCAGAAGAATTTAATGAATTCACGAGTTGAAGATCTCATCTGAAATTACCAATTCTTTGGACTAATTGCAAACCGTTATTAACAAGTGTCCGGTGACACGCCAGCGTGAGTATGCCTCTGCTGTTATGGCAGCTCAAGGTGTCACTATGGTGAAAATTTTTATGTTTTCACTAGAAAAAGAGCTGGAGAGTGATACAAAGTGAGTGTTTGTGTATAACAAAGTTTGCATTTGCAAAATATAGCAAAGAATTGAGTTTTGAAAGATTGTGTAGTTCAGTGGTTCCCAAATATTTTCTGGGCCGCATTTTCGGTATTAAATTTAAATCGCACCTAGCCAATTTTTATTTGATAAAAAGTATGATAAAAAGTATATTTTAAAAAAATACACACACAGAGAGAGAGAGAGAGAGAGAGAGAGAGAGAGAGAGAGAGAGAGAGAGAGAGAGAGAGAGAGAGTTAAATGGAGATAACTGTGGATTCAAAGTCAGAACTTTATCATTGCTAACTCTCTCCTACAATTTGCAGACCCTAGTTACTATATTCTTAATACTTGATGTAATGCAAAAATATCACAGTGATAAAATCGATCAATAATTACTAATACGGGGACACATGCATATAGTTACAATCCATAATAATATTTTTAAATATTGAAAGCATACTTATTTTTGGCAATTAATTTTAAAAAAATGTTTTTAAATCTTTGATTGTTTTTCACTCATTCTGCCTCATCTACTATCCTTTTCCTCTGCACCTACGAGGCGCGCCGAACACTTTGGGATCCAGTGGTGTAGACAATCAATTTAAATCTCTAAGTTGTTAATTTTTAAAAGTTTACCATATTGAATATGCGCATTGTTTACTTGAAGCCGTGTGTCAACAACATGTCGAACGCGAAAAATTTCGAACCATAAATTGTTTTCCAATTGACAGCACAATGTATCTTGGGAAAATACTGTACGATTAAACCCGTCACAACTCTACTTGGAAGCGGCCATAAGACTAAAGTCTTTCTAAGATTTTGAAAAGGTGATTGTCTATGAATGCAAGAAACCTAATGTAGTGTTGGAAGATATTATTTTTGGTTTGTCAAACAATCGAGTAAATGTACCACAAGTGCCGTGCTTAGCAACATCACGCCCCTGCAGAATGTGCCTTGCGGTTCCACTACCCGTAGAATGCAACTTGCCCCCCCCCCCCGAACATACTGAACCCACAATAAATGGTACTTTAAACAAAATAACATACTCTCGGACCGCAGATATTCCGTGATCACGGAAGAAAAAACAAAAAAAAAAACAAAAAAAAAAAAAAGGAAGAAATCGCGGAATTGTCGTTTTGAAGCTATACATTACGAACATTTTCACAATTTTTAGCTACATTTTATGTATGTTGAAACAGATATCTATAATCTATTTCTCTCTCAAGTTCTTTTTTTTTTTAATTACAAATAATTTGCTGCCTCTTCGGGATCGGAAGGCTCCTATCAAAGATTATATATCTATCTAAACTTATTTATAAATGGAACTTTGTCTGTGTGTGTGCGTGTGTGTATCCGTTACCTAGAGACTCCGAAACGACTGAAGCGATTTTCTTGAAAATTTACAGTTGTACTATAAGCGTTTGCGAGTGTTCTTAGCTAGGTTTTGTACCCCCGATAAATATCGAAAATCGATAATCGAAAAAATCGGGTAATAGAAGGAGTGGTCCGATTTTAATCAAATTTGATACACTCATAGACAAAGACATAAGAAATGATATTCAGAAGTTTCAAGATTGCAGATTTTACAATAGTGCAGAAAATCGATAATATATATATATATATAAAAGGCAAGATGTTTGTGTGTGTGTGTGTTTATCTGTCTGTATGTCCTTTATACAAATCCACAATTTTTATCCGATTCTCACCAAACTTCACACAAATATTATTTAGGCTGAGTCTAAGCTCCAGGACCACGGATTAGTTTTAAAGCTTTCATTACACCCGAGCAACGCCAGGCTATACTGCTAGTATATAATATATGTTCAAACAGTTGATCTCGCTAGATAATGCATTCTCCCCCAAAATAGTTGCAGCGTAAACCATATTTGGGTTATATGGGGGTTGAACTAATAAAAGTATGTCTGAACAGGGGTCTGTAACAGGGATTAGATAGTTACCTGTATCAAACTTGTGTGATCCGCTGTTATTATGTATGTATCCAATTTTATTAAATGTTTGTTTGCTTCTTTTTTTATCATCCCTATGCATAAAATATTTTGCAAAATTAAAAAATAAAACGTTGAAAGTTTTAAGACAAACCATTAGACAGACATAGCCGGTTCTGTTTAAGAAAACTTTTTTTTAATAAATTCTTGTTGCCTAAATATACCTGAGGTATATATATATATATATATATATATTCCATTTGCAAACGAGTTATTACGTGACCTTGGTTTCTACCATGTGTGGTGTCTTCAGGCGATTTTAAATAACTGATTTTATCGTTTTTCTTTTTAAGAACGCTCATGTAACGGTTTTTTTTAATGCTGACGTAGCAGGGATTTTTTGAACGCGCAATTTTAAAAATTAAAATGAGTTATGGTGTTTTTATTTATGGTTGTATGAACCTAAGAGGTTTTACATCATATGGTTACACTTAGTCATAATTTTCGTTCTTTCATTCAACAGTTCGATTTTGTTTGGGAAACGGAAATTACGACTAAGAATACCTTTTAGGTTCATACACCCATGGATAAAAACACCACAATTCGTTTTAATTTTAAAAATTGCGCGTTCAAAAATTCCCTGCCACATGAGCGTTAAAAAAAACACCGTTACATGAGCGTTCTTAAAAAGAAAAACGGAAAACGGTAAAATCAGTTATTAAAAATCGCCTGAAGACACCACTTATGGTAGAAACCAAGGTCGCGTAATAACTCGTTTACAAATGGAAAATATTCAAATGTTCTACAATATAATTGTATTGAACACTTTTTAATAAAAATGTGCACTGGTCTAACCCTATTATGACCAAAAACTAAGTATTTAAACAATCAATCAATCAATCAATCAATCAATATATATATATATATATATATATATATATATATATATATATATATACACAGACAGAAAATCTAAGCAAAAGCCAACAAACATACCAAACAATATATATATATATTAATATTAATTATAGTTATAATACCAATATCGACAAAACTAATTCTGTCAAGATTATCAATAATTAAACTACAACTAAGAACGTCTTGAAACCCACCTGGAACTAATCCAGAGGGAAAAGAAGGGGAAGAAAAAAAGAAACAAACGAAGTACCTGAACAAAAAGTCAAGCGTTCGTGAGAAAGAAAAAAACCCAAGACGAAAACCTTAGTACGCTGCCATTGCCTTCTGCGGTAGACTAGTTGCCGACCAAGGCTATAGAACCCAATCTGTCCTGTTATTTAACCCATAACTGGAAGGAATAGACGGATTAATACCTTTCCCAAGGGTATTTGCGCGTAAGTGAATGCAATGAATTCGGCTGGAATTCGATCTCGGTCCCCCGATTTCGCGATATCCAAAGCTGCACAACGCACATTTTGTTATTCCTTCCCATCTCTCTTCTGTCATCCATTTGTTCAACCTTATCAAATATGTTACACGCTACTTCCATCTACTTCCATCTGGCTGTTTTTCCTTTGATCTGTCCTCTGTGTATCTGGTTTTCCAAGTCCTCCTTC
Organism: Ascarosepion bandense; assembly: GCA_037127315.1. NCBI lineage: Eukaryota > Metazoa > Mollusca > Cephalopoda > Sepiida > Sepiidae > Ascarosepion > Ascarosepion bandense. The sequence goes on along the minus strand of JBBBDQ010025144.1, from coordinate 108,960 downwards.
CTCCTTACGTGCCATAGAAACCTTAACTGCCTCTTCCTGATGCAAAGTAAAAGTGTCCTTTTCGTTTCCATTTTCTCTAAAACTTTGTTGTTATTGCTCACATATTTGACCCATGATATTCTCAGCATCTTTCTGTAGAACTACATTTCTTTTGCTTCAAGTATATTCTTAATTTTTGAGGAGATTGTCCAACATTCCCTGCCATATAGGAGGACATATATAACGTAACAGTCCAGTACCCTTTTCTTTGTTTCCAATTAAATTTTCATATATTTCTCAGTACTGTGGGTCCTGGGTATTATGGTAAACTGCATCCGGCAGCAAAGCCTCTGATTGGGAGGTTGTAAGGAGCATGGAACCACCTCTTAATTGCTGTTGTTCCCAGGTCCACCCTGACTCGGGGTAGTAGCACCTGTTAGGGTCCCAGATATGGGCAAATAGTTAACCTCCACAAACTGGGGTCAAAACACTATGAAAGTATCAAAATACTGTTATAGAAATATATATATATAAAAACTTTTATAGAAAAATAAACATTTTTTGAAGAAAAAATATTCTCAGCAAAACATTTTTAATATAAAACTAGAAGATATTTCAGTTTTCTAAAATAAAAAAGAATAAAAACAAAAGTTTTTCATTAAAAACTAACTAAATCAACCTTCTTACTATAACCGAACATTAAAAATAAATACCTTAAGCCCCCACCTTTTTGGCATTAAATAACCCACAGAGGTTGATATGCCGTTAAACAAAACTCAATCTCAGTACTGTGCTTAACTTTTGGATGACATCTTTGACCATTCCAATACGTCTTTGGATTTCAGTGTCTTACTTTCCGTCCTTTGTTAGAACACTTCCCAGATATTTAAATTTCTGTACTTGCTTGATTTTAGTATTCTCAACCCGTAATTTGCATATTTCGGGTTCATGCCTTTTGCTGATAATCATGCACTCTGTCTTCTTGTAGTTTATACTTAGCCCTTTCTTCTTGCTTTCCTTTGCTAGCTTCTGTAGACGCTTTTGTTGCCCTCTTTCCGTGTTTGCTGTCAGCACTGTGTCATCTTCTTCTTCTTCTATGTGCCCTGTCCCTTCAGGACGTAGGCGATCATGTCTCCCTATCCCTTGTGGCTCTTAGTATGTTTGCTTCTGTTGCTCCTGGCAACCCCCGTTCCGTCATCCACCTGATCAGTCCCTGCAAATATGTTATCCGCTGCCTTCCTCTGTCTCTCCTTCCTTCTATCTGTCCAGTCAGTATCAGGTTCTCCAGGCTCTCCTTCCTCATTGCATGTCCCAGGAACTTCAGTTGTCTCTTCCTGATGCTCAGCATCAATTTCCTTTTTGTAGGATTGCAGCTACCAATAATGAATACTGGTGGGAATTCTAATTCGCTCAGAATTGCCTTGCTGTATAGACTGAATAAAAACACATCCTTGTCTTACACCCCTTTCTATTTTTGTATATCTGCTGAACTCATTTTCTTGCTGCTGTATGCAGGCGGTTTGGTGTCAGTATAGAGGTCTTTCCTGAGTACGCTAAGGCTCCTCTCTACTAAAAAGGCGAGTAAATTCATTGCTTTTAATTCCATCTTTTCTCGCTGGGCAACAAGCGTTTTCTCTACTTATACTCCTTAAATAATATCGAATGTAACAATTATCCTAAGAAATGAAGAAATTGGAAATACGAAAAATAGAAGTACAAAGCAGATAGTGAAAATTATCAATAATTAAGTTAATATTACACAAAATTATTTATACTGGATAAAAAAAAGACATATATGGAGCATGAGAGACAGAACATAATGGTGAATGTTTGAAAGAGAAACAGTCACCGAAAAGTAGAAATTCTTTTGCTTGCCTTAGAAAAGATCGTGGATTTAGAGTTCTTTGTTTTATTACTCCCTTCAAGCCGGGTACATGGTTTGGTTTATTTTCCGGCATATCAACCTCAATGGGTAGTTTAATACCGACAATTTTTTTACAATAAATTTGTATGAATATAATATGCATTCTTTGTAAGAAATCACTTTGTATATCAGGTTTTATTGACGTATTCTTTATAAATAGGGTTTTGTCGAAAGCCAGATGTATTGCTGGTATGTATATTTTTTCTTCAAAATATATTGTTGGTTATATATTTTCTTCACAAATATATTATTACTAATATTTTCCTTGAAAAATGTATTGTTGGTATTAAAAATATATTGTTGGTAATATTTTTTTAAAAAATATATTGCTGATAATATTTTTCTTCAAAAATGTATTGCTAGTAATATTTTTTTTAAATATGTATTGCTGATAATATTTTTTTCTTCAAAAATATGTTTAGTAATATTTTTTCCTTAAAAATATAAATTTACTGGTAATACTTTTTTCCAAAAATGTATTGCTGGAATTTTAGTATAAAGATCTACTTTTTCACTTTCATAGTGTTTTGATATTGCAGCTTATTATCGTACCCAAGACCAAACCCAGTTTACGGGTTAAATATTTTCCCATAGCTTGTGACCCTAAGAGGTGCTACTACAACAACAGCAGTTGAGATGTAGTTGCACTCTCTTCAAAATCTCCCAAATGAGAGACCGCGATGCTGGATGCAGCTTTTCGTCATCCCAAGGATCTAGATATAGTTTATCGTCATAACCAGGATGCCCGGATGCAAAAAAAAAAAAAAAGAAAGAGAGACAGAATAATTAAGTGGTAGGTCACAGAGAGAAAGCCACTGAAAAGCAAAAATTCTTTTGCTTACTTTCCAGACTTATTAAGCCAGAAGGCATTCTCTACTGAAGAGATGATGCTTTTATTGAGTGCGACTGAAATCAAAGTCTTGTCTATTCAAAGGACTTATAGTCGGACAGATTTAAACGGAAAATGTTATTGTTAGGTTCTGAAGAATGTCAGATCAAACGTTCTTTTTTTCTGACTTTTAAAAAGTTTAAACCAACGGAAAGTATTCTTGACTCCTTCTTAAAACACGGATTCAGTCATGTGACAATTTCCAGAAGTTTTTAACCAGATGATACGTGGAGCAAAAAGGAGAAAAGGGCGAAATCGAGTTTTTGAGATCGAAAAGCAAATTTACATCCATTTCAATACTTTTAGATTTAATTTTAGATGTTCAAAATTAATTTTTTAAAAGTTATGTAAAACATTTCTTGATAATATTGTATACTAGCAGTATAGCCCGGCGTTGCTCGGGTGTAATGAAAGCTTTAAAACTAATCCATGGTCCTGGAGCTCAGACTCTTTGGACGTTGGCACGAAAGACTAAAAAGCAATAGTTGTTTTCAGTTAAAGTGAAACCGTAGACTGAAAGAAAAATGAATGGATGTAAGTCAAATTTTGATTTCCTGGTATCGATATCAAATAAGTTTTTTTCGTCGGAAACTGAATTTTGAAGGCTAAATAAGTCCTCTGAGTAAATGGTATCATGGCTGAGACTAAGAACTACAATTATACCTACTTAGAGCCAAACCCAAAGCAAAACTAAAATAAAAGAGCTGAATAAAATACAGATATACAGGCAGATAAACAGACACACATACACACACACACAAACATTTTGCCTTATATATATATATATATATTATCGATTTTCTGCACTATTGTAAGAACTGCAACCTTGAATATCTTTCTTATGTCTTTGTCTATGAGTGTATCAAATTAGATTAAAATCGGATCACTCCTTCTATAAACCGACTTTTTCGATTATCGATTTTCGATATTTATCGGGGGTACCTCGACACAAAACCAAGCTAAGAACACTCGCAGACGCTTATAGTACAACTGTGTAAATTTTCAAGAAAATCAGTTCAGCCGTTTCGGAGTCTATAGGTAACGGACACACACACACACACACACACACACACACACACACACACACACACACACACACACTGTTCCATTTATAAATAAATTTAGATTATTTCAATAAAGTTGTTAAAGGAAATTTAAAAAATCACTGCAATACAGAATTTTATAATTTAATTAAAAGTATTTAAATTCAAATTTCCTGTATTAATGTTGGTGTTATTTTAAAGAAGGAAGGTTGAAACTTATCTTAATAGAACATTTAAGTAATTAAAACAATTTAAAGTAAAACAATATTAATTTACTTGACATCAAAAAGGTTATAAAGTCTAAAGCGGACCCTATGAATAAAAGTGTATTTTCTTAAACTAAAATTAGTTTACATTACATTCATAAATGGTTAGCAAATAACTTTCTGGGAGCGCAGAGTGATGTTCTCCTCTTCCTTTCCATTTTAGACATCAACATTGATAATGGACTGCATCTTCAAGTCACACTTGACTATATATATATATTTGTCTGTGTGTGCGGGTGTATATTTGTGATATGATAAGGAACACACACACATATATATTTATTTAGAATTTATAACATAAATTTATTATAATATTACTCAGTCAGTTAAGTGCCATATGTGATACACACTTGGGCGATCATGTCTCGAAAGAGACATGACTGACTAGGCAGAAGATTGTCCGGCAGTAAGTTGGCATTACTTTCTGCGGTAGACTGGTTGCTAGCCAAGGCTACAGAAACCCAATCTGCCCTTTTATTTGACCCATAACTGGAGGGAAGAGACGGATTAATACCTTTCCCAAATATATTTGCGTGTAAGTGAATGCAACGAATTCAACTGGAATTTGAACTCGGCTCTCCAATTTCTCGTTCCGAGCCAATACCGAGCCGAAGGTAGAAAATAGCTATTTTTGTAGTGGTATTATCACATATTTATATTATAAATTCTAAATAAATATTATTCGGTCTACTTTGTATTGAGCACTTTCTTAAGAATAGTGCTTTTTAGATACTGAAATTTATTCCAACCATGTATGCCCTATACTTATATAAGTGTGTGTGTGTGTGTGTGATAAGATAAGGGATGTAGTTCTTCTGATCACTTTCTACTGAAGTAGGGATAGACCAGTGAGGGGTTTGCCACATTCCATATGTGACAGAGAGGTTGGACGGTAGAAAACATTTTGTCATCTGCAAGGATTCTTTGGACTCCATCGTGATTGGAAAGTAAGGAGTGAGCAATCCCCGCCCAAATGTTACAACAGTACTCAATTTTAGGCTTGACTTGGCTCTTGTAATGGTGCAGGATAACCCAAGGCTCTTTCGAGACATGATCGCCCAAGCGTGTATCACGTATGGCACTTAACTGACTGACTGAATATAATAGTTGAAAACAAAACTTCTACTGGGCATAAAGTGGGGGATCTGTTTTCTATTGTTATGAAGTAATAAACTGATCCCCCACTAAATACTAGCCAGCTAGTCTACCACAAAAAGCAATGGCAACCTACTGCGGGATAATCTTCTGCTCAGTCAGTCATGTCTCTTTCGAGACATGATCGCCCAAGTGTGTATCACGTATGGCACTTAACTGACTGACTGACAGTCTCTCAAGGCACGGAGACTCCTCGAGTGAGTATGAGTATATCAGGACTGGTGGTAGTTCAGAGCCCGACCGGCGATGATGGAATGTAATAGCTTGGTTTTAGAAGCATTGAATGTAACCAGCCAGTATTTTCTCCAGCTGAGCAGTTAGAGCAAGATCGGACGAGAGTTCAGCCGCCAGTCTCTGATCATCACGTGTTTTAGAGGCCCACCCGTACATCATCGTATCATCAGCTGATTACAAATGATCTGAGTATAACCTTCCGAAGATCATTTATGTAAAGTAAAAAGAGGGATGGTGCGAGAAATGATTCCTGGAGGAATCCTGCGTTGATTGCTCGGGTTGGGAATCAAATATAAATTTAAATCAAATATGGATTCGAATCCGATAAAATGATAGGAAAACGAACAAATAGGAAAAGTTTATAAATTTAACATGAACAAAAAATAATTTTCGTACACTTGGACACATAGGAATTATACATTTAGTGCTGCTTGCCAGGAAAGATACATATGAGATCTGCCTAACCATATAAAAACAAATAACAGATAAATAAAATAGCAGAATTTTCTTGTCTATATTTCTGAGATTAGGTATTATTTACATTATTTACACTGTTCGGACTGTTGATCTTACCTTTATGGCCATATTTACGACGTTTCGGACGTTGGACGGTCCGGATTTCTTCAAGTGCTTGGAATATCGAACTGAACCCCACTGATCGAAATAAAGGGTTCGGTTCGAAATTCCAAGCACTTGAAGAAGCCCGGAGCGTACAACGGCCGAAACGTCGCGAATACGGCAATAAAGATGAGGACAACAGTCCGAGCAATGTAAACACTGCAAAAATTTTTTTCTCCATATTTCATTTTCTGATGAAGTTTAAATAAAAGCGAAACAAGTTAAAGGTATAAACGTTTCCTCTTTGTTCCTTCTTTATATATATATATATATATATATATATAAATATATAATTATGAATTAAAAGTACATTGCGACGCGGAAATTTCTATGTTTCGAGATAAAATCTCGT
>JBBBDQ010025144.1:77500-82500 GCA_037127315.1 Ascarosepion bandense | reverse complement strand
TCTATCTATCTAACTATCTATCTATCTATCTATCTATCTATGTCAGTCTGTAAATATCTATCTATCTATCTATCTATCTATCTATCTATCTATCTATCTATCTATCTATCTATCTATGTCAGTCTGTAAATATCTATCTATGTCGTCTGTAAATATCTATCTATCTATCTATCTATCTATCTATCTATCTATCTATCTATCTATCTATGTCAGTCTGTAAATATCTATCTATGTCAGTCTGTAAATATCTATCTATCTATCTATCTACCTATCTATCTATCTATCTATCTATGTCAGTGTGTAAATATCTATCTATGTCAGTCTGTAAATATCTATCTATCTATCTATCTATCTATCTATGTCAGTCTGTAAATATCTATCTATCTATCTATCTATCTATCTATCTATCTATCTATCTATGTCAGTCTGTAAATATCTATCTATCTATCTATGTCAGTCTGTAAATATCTATCTATCTATCTATCTATCTATCTATCTATCTATGTCAGTCTGTAAATATCTATCTATGTCAGTCTGTAAATATCTATCTATCTATCTATCTATCTATCTATCTATCTATGTAAGTCTGTAAATATCTATCTATCTATGTCAGTCTGTAAATATCTATCTATCAACCTATCTATCTATCTATCTATCTATCTATCTATGTAAGTCTGTAAATATCTATCTATCTATGTCAGTCTGTAAATATCTATCTATCTATGTCTGTAAATATCTATCTATCTATCTATCTATCTATCTATCTATCTATCTATCTATGTCAGTCTGTAAATATCTATCTATCTATCTATGTCGGTCTGTAAATATCTATCTATCTATGTCAGTCTGTAAATATCTATCTATCTATCTATCTATCTATCTATCAACAAACATCTATCTATCTATCTATGTCAGTCTGTAAATATCTATCTATCTATGTCAGTCTGTAAATATCTATCTATCTATCTATCTATCTATCTATCTATCTATCTATCTATCTATCTATCTATCTATCTGTCAGTCTGTAAATATCTATCTATCTATCTATCTATGTATCTATCTATGTCAGTTCAAATATTTGTCTATCTATCATGCATCTATCTATGTCAGTCTGTAAATATCTATCTATCTATCTATCTGTCAGTCTGTGTAAATATCTATCTATCTATCTATCTATGTCAGTCTGTAAATATCTATCTATCTATCTATCTATGTCAGTCTGTAAATATCTATCTATCTATGTCAATCTGTAAATATCTATATATCTATCTATCTATGTCAGTCTGTAAATATCTATCTATCTATCTATGTCAGTCTGTAAATATCTATCTATCTATCTATGTCAGTCTGTAAATATCTATCTATCTATCTATCTATCTATCTATCTATCTATCTATCTATCTATCTATGTCAGTCTGTAAATATCTATCTATCTATCTATCTATATGTCAGTCTGTAAATATCTATTTATCTATCTATCTATCTATGTCAGTCTTCTGTAAATATCTATCTATCATCTATCTATCTATCTATCTATCTATGTCAGTCTGTAAATATCTATCTATCTATCTATCTATCTATCTATCTATGTCAGTCTGTAAATATCTATCTATCTATCTATCTATCTATCTATCTATATATCTATCTATCTATCTATCTATCTATGTCAGTCTGTAAATATCTATCTATGTATGTCAGTCTGTAAATATCTATCTATCTATCTATCTATCTATCTATCTATCTATCTATCTATCTATGTCGTCTGTAAATATCTATCTATGTCAGTCTGTATCTATCTATCTATCTATCTATCTATCTATCTATCTATCTATCTATCTATCTATCTATGTCACTTGTAAATATCTATCTATGTCAGTCTGTAAATATCTATCTATCTATCTATCTATCTATCTATGTCAGTCTGTAAATATCTATCTATCTATCTATCTATCTATCTATCTATCTATCTATCTATCTATCTATGTCGTTCGTGTATCTATCTATCTATCTATGTCAGTCTGTAAATATCTATCTATCTATCTATCTATCTATCTATCTATCTATCTATCTATCTATCTATGTCAGTCTGTAAATATCTATCTATGTCAGTCTGTAAATATCTATCTATCTATCTATCTATCTATCTATCTATGTAAGTCTGTAAATATCTATCTATCTATGTCAGTCTGTAAATATCTATCTATCTATCTATCTATCTATCTATCTATCTATCTATGTCAGTCTGTAAATATCTATCTATCTATCTATCTATCTATCTATGTATCTATGTCAGTCTGTAAATATCTATCTATCTATCTATGTCGGTCTGTAAATATCTATCTATCTATGTCAGTCTGTAAATATCTATCTATCTATCTATGTCGGTCTGTAAATATCTATCTATCTATGTCAGTCTGTAAATATCTATCTATCTATCTATCTATCTATCTATCTATCTATCTATGTATCTATCTATGTATCTATCTATGTCAGTCTGTAAATATCTATCTATCTATGTATCTATCTATGTCAGTCTGTAAATATCTATCTATCTATCTATGTATCTATCTATGTCAGTCTGTAAATATCTATCTATCTATCTATCTATGTCAGTCTGTAAATATCTATCTATCTATCTATCTATGTCAGTCTGTAAATATCTATCTATCTATCTATCTATCTATCTATATCAGTCTGTAAATATCTATCTATCTATGTCAATCTGTAAATATCTATCTATCTATCTATCTATGTCAGTCTGTAAATATCTATCTATCTATCTATGTCAGTCTGTAAATATCTATCTATCTATCTATGTCAGTCTGTAAATATCTATCTATCTATCTATGTCAGTCTGTAAATATCTATCTATCTATCTATCTATCTATCTATCTATCTATCTATGTCAGTCTGTAAATATCTATTTATCTATCTATGTCAGTCTGTAAATATCTATCTATCTATCTATCTATCTATCTATCTATCTATGTCAGTCTGTAAATATCTATTTATCTATCTATCTATCTATGTCAGTCTGTAAATATCTATCTATCTATCTATCTATCTATCTATCTATGTCAGTCTGTAAATATCTATCTATCTATCTATGTCAGTCTGTAAATATCTATCTATCTATCTATCTATCTATCTATCTATCTATCTATCTATCTATGTCAGTCTGTAAATATCTATCTATCTATCTATCTATCTATCTATCTATGTATCTATCTATGTCAGTCTGTAAATATCTATCTATCTATGTCAGTCTGTAAATATCTATCTATCTATCTATCTATCTATCTATGTCAGTCTATAAATATCTATCTATCTATCTATCTATCTATCTATATATCTATCTATGTCAGTCTGTAAATATCTATCTATCTATCTATCTATCTATCTATCTATCTATCTATCTATGTCAGTCTGTAAATATCTATCTATGTCAGTCTGTAAATATCTATCTATCTATCTATCTATCTATCTATCTATCTATCTATCTATGTCAGTCTGTAAATATCTATCTATCTATCTATGTCAGTCTGTAAATATCTATCTATCTATCTATCTATCTATCTATCTATCTATCTATGTCAGTCTGTAAATATCTATCTATGTCAGTCTGTAAATATCTATCTATCTATCTATCTATCTATCTATCTATCTATCTATCTATCTATCTATCTATCTATGTCAGTCTGTAAATATCTATCTATCTATCTATCTATCTATGTCAGTCTGTAAATATCTATCTATCTATCTATCTATCTATCTATCTATCTATCTATCTATCTATGTCAGTCTGTAAATATCTATCTATCCATCTATCTATCTATCTATCTATCTATCTATCTATGTCAGTCTGTAAATATCTATCTATCTATCTATGTCAGTCTGTAAATATCTATCTATCTATCTATCTATCTATCTATCTATCTATCTATGTCAGACTGTAAATATCTATCTATGTCAGTCTGTAAATATCTATCTATCTATCTATCTATCTATGTCAGTCTGTAAATATCTATCTATCTATCTATCTATCTATCTATCTATCTATCTATCTATCTATCTATCTATGTCAGTCTGTAAATATCTATCTATCTATCTATCTATCTATCTATGTAAGTCTGTAAATATCTATCTATGTATGTCAGTCTGTAAATATCTATCTATCTATCTATCTATCTATCTATCTATCTATCTATCTATCTATCTATCTATCTATGTCAGTCTGTAAATATCTATCTATGTATCTATCTATCTATCTATCTATGTCAGTCTGTAAATATCTATCTATCTATCTATGTCGGTCTGTAAATATCTATCTATCTATGTCAGTCTGTAAATATCTATCTATCTATCTATCTATCTATGTATCTATCTATGTATCTATCTATGTCAGTCTGTAAATATCTATCTATCTATCTATGTATCTATCTATGTCAGTCTGTAAATATTTATCTATCTATCTATGTATCTATCTATGTCAGTCTGTAAATATCTATCTATCTATCTATCTATGTCAGTCTGTAAATATCTATCTATCTATCTATCTATCTATCTATGTCAGTCTGTAAATATCTATCTATCTATCTATCTATGTCAGTCTGTAAATATCTATCTATCTATGTCAATCTGTAAATATCTATCTATCTATCTATCTATGTCAGTCTGTAAATATCTATCTATCTATCTATGTCAGTCTGTAAATATCTATCTATCTATCTATGTCAGTCTGTAAATATCTATCTATCTATCTATCTATCTATCTATCTATCTATCTATCTATCTATGTCAGTCTGTAAATATCTATTTATCTATCTATCTATCTATGTCAGTCTGTAAATATCTATCTATCTATCTATCTATCTATCTATCTATCTATCTATCTATGTCAGTCTGTAAATATCTATCTATCTATCTATCTATTTATCTATCTATCTATCTATCTATCTATGTCAGTCTGTAAATATCTATCTATCTATCTATCTATCTAT
>JBBBDQ010025144.1:2500-67500 GCA_037127315.1 Ascarosepion bandense | reverse complement strand
TTTCTTTCTCAGTCTATCTATCTCAGTTTCTTTCTTTCTTTCATTTTTCTTTCTCAGTATCTATCTATCTCAGTTTCTTTCTTTCTTTCATTTTTCTTTCTCAGTATCTATCTATCTATCTATCTATCTATCTATCTATCTATCTATCTATCTATCTATCTATCTATCTATCTATCTATTCCCCCGATGAAGAGAAGAAACAAAATAAGACAGATTAGAACGAACGAACGGAAAGGACAGATTGGGTCCTATAGCATTGGATGGCAATCAGTCTAGCACAGAAAGTAATGGCAACCTTCTGCGGAATAATTTTCTGTCCAAATCTTGCAAAAATAAAATATACCTCACTTGCACGTTTTTTAATTCAAATTAGCAAATTTAAAACACGTATTACTTGCTTACTGCCTAAATGCACTATAAAAGTGTTTCTTAATTACGGTAGGCTTGTTATCAGGGGTTATCATCGTATTATCAGAAGCGAAAATTGACATGACAGACGGAAGCCTTCAAAAAACGCTACGCATGTCAAACAAATTTGACGTAATTTTATGTTGCTTAATCTTAAGCTTCGTTTTTTTGTTTTTAGGTATATAGTAAAATTAAAAACTTAAACACAATATTTTCAGCAATTACCTAATATTTAATAGAATTTTAGTTAGTTTAACTTTATAGCCTTTCGTTTGAAGATGTTTTATGAAAAATAAAAATAAAAATAATATAATGCTTTATTTTAAAATAATTTTACAATTTAATAACAATGAAATGATATAACATGACATTTATGAAATGTTATGGCGTTTATTAATTTTTATTTTTAATATCTTTTTTTATATTTTTTATTAGGTACCTTCACAATTACTTTTTAAATAAAATTACGAAACTAGGAATGAAAATATAAAACTTAAATTTAAAGGGATGATTTGCAAAGTTCATTGAATGTTGAAACGTAGAGCAAAGGAAACACAGAAGCGAGATTAACGAATTGTACCGGACCGAAAATGTTTATATAGTTTTTTTTTTTTTTTAAAGACCGCAACCTTTGAAACATGTGAACTTTTAATGATATATATAACGTATGGCCATCCGTAAAAAGAAAATACGGGGTCATCAGTATGCACACAAATAAAATGTTTTACTTATTTAAAAAATCGAATGGCTTGATTATTTGTATTAAGCTTTTCAATTTTCGATTAGTAAATATAGTCTTAACATATTAACTTAACAATCTAGCGTGAACGAGGAGGGAGGAGATATTAAAGGATTTTTGAAACTTTATAAATTATTATAATAAAAAATAATAAAAATGAAAACAATTCTTGTAAAAATTAATTATTCTTTGAAAAAAAAATCTCTTCAGTCTATGATATGCTTAATATATATTGTTTATAAAACCAATTAAAAGTTTATCTAAATAAACAAATGGCATAGTTTTATTGCGTTTTTTTTCTCAGTTCGGAGCAGATTTTTTAAAAAGCGCTTGTTTAGAAAAATAAAATTCAAAAACAAAAAAACGAAAACAAAACAGTTGATTAGCATTTCTTATGACTTCTGAATTTAATTAATATTAGGTATAGGTGCGAACTTTCGCGAACTTTTAGACATTTCAGGAAATTAATTGGTGGTGGGGTAACATATGTAAAAAAATATTTTTATAAAGATTTTCTAAGAATAATTATTTAAAAATTGATTTCAGTTATTTGCGAACATGTCCTGGAATTTTCATCAAAATCTGACTATTATTTGGTTTTTGCAAAAATTTCAAAATTAATGTGTTTTTTACCGGTAAAAAAGTGAGTTGCGTAATATTACATTTGCCGTATTAAACACTTGTAATATATTGCGTCACTAACTGACGAAAGAAAAACAAGATATTTTACCAAAATTTCGAACATGTTGGAAGGAATTAAGAAATTTTCAAAAACAATTAAAAAATACTTTGATTTATTCTCTTAATAATAACATGAACATTTTGCTGATAAAACTTTTTTTTATTTAGTTTGGGGCATTTTTTTCTTCTTACTATGCTGTTTTTTCAGCAAATTCATGGAGGTACCTATAAAAAGGTAAACAATTCTTGTAAAAATTATTCATCTATATTTTTTTTTATTGCCTAAAAATTTCTAATTAACATGTCTTAGTTTTATTGAATATTTTATTTTTAATTTTATTTTATAATCATTTCATCCCAAGCAAGGCAGTACTGCCACTGGTGCGTAGGGGATTACATAAGAGGTGAGTGATGAGAAAGAGGACCAAGTTACAGGGTGTGGATAAGAGAAGGATAAGAAGACTGGTGTGAAGAGAGCTGCATGAGAGTAGAGTGGAAAGGGAGAAGAACATGATACAACAGTTTTCAGGGAAAGGATGTGAGTCAAGGAGATAAGAGATGGCAATTGACTTTGCATTTAAATTCTTGGAGATTGTAGCTTTAAGAGAAGCAAGTATACGGAAGGGAGTTCCACAGGCGGGAAGTGCGAGAAAAAATGCTAATGGCGTAGAAGTTGCGGTTACATTTGATTGGTTTGACCAAATCAAATGGTGGGACCAAGTTGCTCGGATAAAAGCTCGAGTAAATTCATATAGAGGGGGCACCAGGGGGCTAAGCTCATCGGAGCAGAAGCCGTGAAAGTATTTGTAGAAGAGACAGAGGGAAGCCATATAACATTGGTGAGAAAGTGATTGGAGTTGAGCTACCAGGTTGATTTTACGATTCAGGCTAGATTTTTACAACTGGGTGTCCCGTTTAACTAACAGAATTTTATGATATAATTTTCTCGAGGAATTGTCCTTATAACAACTATAAATTTTAAGCAATGCAAAAAGAATTTCTCGAAATTTCATAAAGTTAATGAATGAGTGGTAATCAGTCAGTTAAGTGCCATACGTGATACACGCTTGGGCGATCATGTCTCGAAAGAGACATAACTGACTGGGCAGAATAATATCCCGCAGTAGGTTGCCATTGCTTTCTGCGGTAGACTGGTTGCCGACCAAGGCTATAGAACCCAATCTGTCCTGTTATTTAACCCATAACTGGAAGGAAGAGACGGATTAATACCTTTCCCAAGGGTATTTGCGCGTAAGTGAATGCAATGAATTCAGCTGGAATTCGAACTCGGCTTCCCGATTTCTCCTTCCGAGCCGATATCCAATGCACTGCCTGCGTTGATGCCAAGAAGAGATTTTTAAATAAAGTTTCTAAGGTTATAAGAATATATATATATATATATATAAAATTGCATAAATTTTTTTTATTTTATTAAGTTTTGAGCATATTTTCCTGTATCTTCTTTAGTATCGAATTATCGTAGCTTAGTTGTGGCACAAGGCTAGACTTTGTAAACAGTAGCTACTCCGGCATTTACGCACCGCTCATTCGATAATGAATTGGAGCACTCTAGCTATTGGGTGTGTTTATACACGCTAAAAAGACTGCCTTCTTCTACTGGACGCTTGTGGCCTAGGGGTAAAATCGCCAATTCGGTCGGGTTTCCATCCTGGGTTAGGAAGCGACCGGAGTCTAAGCCGTACTGATGAACTATAATACAGCGAAACAGATCTGACTGCGGATGACTATAGTATATATATATATATATATATATATATATATATATATATATATATATATAGTTGTCAGTCCGTAAACGGTGAGGATAATCCAACAAGATTTCCTTAATATAAATTATTAATAGGTAAATCCATATAGAGAGCTCGATGGGTGTTAACCAGAGCGATATGAAGTTTATAAAGGAAAACTCAGCACATCATATTAGTTATGAACTATAGTTTATAACTAATATGACGTGTTAAGTTTTCCTTTATAAACTATATATATATATATATATATATATATATATATAACAATTAATTTACTAAACAATTTTTAGAAACAGATATTAATAAATTATTAAATATTTCATCTATGATATTTATTTTTAACAAAAAATTGAAAATTTGACAAATATGAGCTATCTTTCTGCCGGTAATTTTATTTTAATTAATCGTGTTTGTTTAGAAATAATTTATATCTGACTTATCAAAATACAAACGAAAATTACCAGAAAAATATCAGTTTGCTTCCATTAAAAGAAATCGTAAAATAAATTTGATCATCGTTTATAAAAATAATATAATACGAATAATGCTTAAAAATATTAACATTTTTCTCGAATTCAACATTTTTAAATACGACAATATTTGCTATGGCTTATTTCCTGCAGCGTTTGTAGCGTCGTTTGCCATTTCACATCACGAGAAATTTGTCAGACGCAGCCGAGAAAAATGAAAACATTATCTAAATAAATCAAAATAATCTGTTTAATCAGATTTTCTTAAATTTGTACAGAATTATATAAACAAGTAAAAACAAAAAAATAATGAGTATGTTGAATTGATTTTATCATTATTCTCAATACAAATATTAATTATTTTAAATTAGAAAGATTACATAATTATTTAAACATAACGAATTTTACTTTCATTTTCAATGGATGTAATAAAAAAATATATAAGATAATTTTTTGTAGAAGAAGAACATTATTTTAATTAGCAAAACTATTATGTTGTTGAATTAATTTTTAATATTATAAATAATAAAAACACTACAAAATTATTTCAGCACGCAAATATAGTCAGTTATTGAATTAATTTTATTGTGAATACAAACATTTGTATTTGGTGTGATGAAAATATCTTTAGGTACCGCCACTCATTTGCTAAAAACCAGCATAGTATGATGTTAACAGGGCCAAGACAATAAAAACAGTTTTATTGATAAATTGTTTATGTCATTGATAAGAGGAAATATCAAAGTCTTTTTCATTTTTTAAAAAAGTTTAATCCAAAACAACAAAATTTTGGATAAAAATATTCTTTTTTTTCTTTTTTTTTTTCGCCAACAGTTCACCCAGTGTTTATTCAAGTTTACTGCTATGGCAAACGTAACCTTCCGCAACTCATTTTTCAGGCGTTAAAGGACACAATAATTTGGAAATTCTTGCAAAAATCAAATATTTGTGTGATTTTAATGAAACTTTCAGAATTTATTCACGAATGAATGAAGTTATGTATGCAATTATTATTTTAAGAAAATCTTGGTAAATTTATTTTGTCTTACATCTGTTATTCCGCTCCAAATGAATTCATGAAATTTCTAGAAATTCAATACTGATCACAAATCTTGTTTTAAATGCAGAACTTCTTGGGAAATGTAAATCATCTATTTTTTTTTTCAAAAAGTAGTCATTTTTTCGAAAATCTGCTCCGAATAGTAAAATAAAAAATGCATTAAAACTACGCCACTTTTAATTTAGATAAACTTTTAATTGATTTTATAAATAATATATATTAAGAATATCTTATTCTGAAGAAAACATTTCAATGAATAATTAATTTTTATAAGAATTGTTTTCATTTTTTATTTGCTAATTTTAATGATTTGTAAAATTTCAAACATCTTTTAAATTTCTTCCAGTTATTCGGTGTTTTCAGTTATTAATTCATTATGTAAGGACTATATTTACAAATCGAAAATCGAAAAGCTTAATACAAATAATTTAGCATTAAGATCTTAAAAATAATTTTCAATTTTTTAATGTTAAATTGTAAATTCTTTTAAACTATGGAATGTTATAAGAGAATTATCATTAAAAGGTCAGTGCATCAAGGGTGGTTTCCCTTACGGAACATTCTCTTAGGTTTCATAAATTTATGTCATTCTGGTCATTCATACTTAGCCAGATGCGTGAAGTGATTGATGACAGGCTGTCATCATCTCCTTCAAAGGTCAGAATGATTAGAGCTCCGTGATTGAGAAATACTTTTAAGTTTCATGCTATAAACAAGTAATATTTGTTTCAAATAAGATTAGTTAAACTTTAAATTTGCTAATTTTCTAAAATTAATGTGTCACATATGTATATTTTATTTTTGCAAGATTTTTAAAACCGAGAATTAATTTTTGTTTACAAATCTGTCGATCGCTTAAAAATGGTTGAAAAATGGAAAAGATTTGAAAACTATAAAATTATAGATTCCAATCAATATTTCTGTTTGAAATACACCAGAGTATTTTGCTTACTGGAAATAGTAAATTCAATCATTTAGCTTTTATTAAGCTAAAATTAAAGCTTCAAGAAAACATTTTTATTTTTAAAAAATCAATTTAAAATGTAAGTATCGAAAATGAGTCGTGGTAGCTAAAATAGTTGTAGACAAGAACAAAATATGTACTTTTGACTTTAATAAGTAAGGGGTTATTGGATGTGGACGATTTAGAAACAGGAACATTACTAAGGAGAGAAAACAAAAAAAAATAATCAAGAGGACAGTATATAGCGATTGATACTGCATTCAAACTTTTGCAGATTAAAACTATAGAGCCGGAAGGGATTTCTACAAGCGAGAAAAGAAACTGTTAACATAGAACTTACAGTTACATATAGCTAGACCAACTTTGAAAATGCCAGTCACACGTTCGTAAAAAATCCCCGTTCATGCGTTTGAAAAAACGAAAAAAAAAAACAGTTATTGTAAATCACCTGAAGATACCGAAAGGTTGAAACCTAGGTTGCGGAAATAACTTATTTCCAAAAGAAAAGTATTCAAACGTTCTACAATATAACTGATAATTATGATATTATGGTAATGTTTAGCACCAAGATTGATGTTGTTTTTTTTCAGTAGTTTTACAGATGAAAAGGTATTTTGGTAAGCAGGTTTTTTTGTTTCGTGCTATATGTATGCGTGTGTATGCGTGTGCGAGGCGTAGTAAAAATTCAGATATAAGTAAAAACCAAAATACCTTTTCATCGGTAAAACTACTGAAAAAAAAAATCTTACAAACATGGATGAAAGTATTGTAAGATTCTTGAATAACCGCTCCCTAATTTTGAAAATGTTCAATTGCCTGAAAATGCCAGTCACACGTTCGTAAAAAATCCCCGTTCATGCGTTTGAAAAAACGAAAAAAAAGACAGTTATTGTAAATCACCTGAAGATACCGAAAGGTTGAAACCTAGGTTGCGGAAATAACTAACTGGAAACAACTATTGCTTTTTAGTCTTTCGTGTCAACGTCCAAAGAGTCTGTAATGAAAGCTTTAAAATTAATCCATGGTCCTGGAGATCAGACTCTTTAGACGTTGGCACGAGAGACTAAAAAGCAATAGTTGTTTCCAGTTAAAGCGAAACCGTAGACTGAAAGAAAAATGAATGGATGTAAGTCAAATTTTGATTTCCTGCTATCGATATCAAATAATTTTTTTTCGTCGGAAACTGAATTTTGAAGACTAAATAAGTCCTCTGAGTAAATGGTATCATGGCTGAGACTAAGAACTACAATTATTTCAAAATGAAATATTTATATTTGTCTTGATAAAGTCCATCAAGGACGAAACACGTCGGCTAAAAAAGTTTTCCTTCATCATTTGTCATATTGTATTTTCACGGATATAATTTTTAGCCGACGTGTTTCGTCCTTGATGAACTTTATCAAGACAAATATAAATATTTCATTTTGAACCAAAAGTAAATATCGATAGTTTTTCAATTTTGTTTTATCAAAAAATATGAAGTAATATACTCGGCTAACTGAAAGTCAAGCTAAACTATGGAGGATGCTAAGTGATGTAATTTAAAATTTAATAAACAAAAGTGAATGAATGTTGTTATTGTTGATATTGTTTATAATGTAATTATTATTTATATTATTTTAGTTTGCAGAAATTAAACCATATATTACATCAGCGAAATAATGGAAGTTTTTGAATTTAAATGTCTTCTTTTAATTTAATTTTTTTAAGTCTTTTATATTGCCTTGGAAAAGGAGTATATCATTAGGAAAAAAGATATTAGGAAATAAAAAAAATCAACAATAACACTTATTTAGTCCATTATATAACATGATATAGTATTTGTTTATCACCTAAGCACATCCATATTTTAAATAATCTATAAATATATAATATTTTTATACAATGTAAATCTAAATCTAAACTTATTTATAAATGGATCTTTCTGTGTGTGTATGTGTGTGTGTGCCCGTTACCTATAGACTCTGAAACGGCTAAACCTATTTTCTTGAAAATTTACAGTTGTACTATAAGCGTCTGCGAGTGTTCTTAGGTAGGTTTTGTGTCGAGGTACCCCCGATAAATATCGAAAATTGATAATCGAAAAAATCGGATTATAGAAGGAGTGAACCGATTTTAATCAAATTTCATGCACTCATAGACAAAGACATAAGAAACGATATTCAGAAGTTTCAAAGTTGCAGTTTTTACAATAGTGCAGAAAATTGATAAGGAGAGGAAATTTCCTACATGTTGTTCCTTGCTAGAACATTTGAAAAAAGAGAAGATAAAAAGATTTTTGCATTGAGCCTGCCAAAATTGGGTGTCCACGGTCAAGGAAAATCGTCTTGGCCAATCAAACAAACCCCATTTAGATTAGGGGTGAGTGAGAAGAGAAATTATATGGGAAAAGTAATAGTAAACCCTTTTTTTATATAGTATCGATCAAAAATAATATTCGAACAAATCATTTCAATCATTATTATTTGAAAATATTACATAACAAAACTATTAAATTTTCACGGTTAGTTCATAAATACATTTTTGGTGCTTAAAGGAACTCTTCAGTGATGTCCTGCCTGCATTCCCGATTTCGGGTTTTTAAACATCATATCGGCTCCGGCAGTAACCTTGACTTTCGGTTCAGAAGCACCAAGTCCGGCTTCTTCATTATTTGCTACTCGTTTGGATTTAATTTTTTTTTTTTTTTTTTTTTTTTTTTTGCTGAATTCAAAACTTTTTATTGTTAACTCTGACCAATGGGAAGAGCTCATTTCCCACCCTACCCTATTTAATAACAAATCCGAGTTGCACTTTTTTTTTTTTTATATTTAATCGCATCTACTCTTTCTGGTATGTTCGTCCATTTTTTTTTCTTTACTAAATTTACCTCTATACTTTGAATTGCTAATATTAATTATATTTTCTTACCCTTATTTACTAATATAGGTTTCAAACGAAATTTTACTATTCAACTGGTTTATAATTAGTTATCCATTTCCCGAATATTTATCGAAACTACCTATATTCGTCATTGATTAGCTAATCCTATTTCTGAAAATTAAAACTAAACTACTTATGCCAGTCAACTTTTCCTATTTTTTAAAACCCTCTAACTATATAGATTTCTGCTGAAATAACTATTTTCTTCTGGGGGGGGGGAGGAGTAGAATTAAATTTTACTACTCTTACTAATTTCCTTCCTGCTCTTAATGTTCCTACTTGTGTGTATATATATATATATATATATATATATATAAAGAAAAATTGTTATAATATTCGTTTTTTTATTATATTTATTCATTTAATTGTTTATTTGTTCTAATCAGTATTTTTATTTGCATTTTTTTATTTAATTTTTGTTGATCAATGAATTATGTTTCTGTTTTTTTTTTTTCTATTTTGGCAATTGCTCGTTACTTGATTGTCTTGCGAATCAATTCCATCGCCTTGTTCCCTTGATTGACCAAAGGGCCATCCTTTTACTTGCTACAATTTCCATCTGCGGTCGGTCATTTCTGTAGCTTTTCGCGCGCAAATCTGGCGCTCATCAAATATTAAAATGATAATTTGGCTTGGATTATCCCCGCTACCACCGCTAAAAAAGAATAAACGACAATGACGATAATTCAAAGTTGGATCCGTTTGCTAATCCCAAGGAGTCAAATTTCTTTTTGACGCCAAAAAGGTTTGAAGACGTTTTCTTTTCGTTTCCTTTTTACATCTTATTTTTTTTTTATATCAGTCGTTTGACAAGATTTTGTCCTTCAGCCATTTTTATTTTTGCGCGGAAAGGAAAGGGACTCTATTCACTTTTTTCATTCTCTTAATCTTCTTTTGTTTCTTCCATTTTCTCATCTAAAATCTTTTGTCTAAACTTCTTCATATCTTTTTCTTTAAAATTTTCTTCCTTTTTTTTTTCATTTGTCAGCTTTTCATTCTTCGTAGATTTCCTCCTCTGTCGTTCTTTTTTTCATAATGCTCCTGACATTTTTATTTTATTTTTACTGCTTTTATTCGTAATTCTTCATTTGCTAAGACTTGTTTAGTCAGGTAAAAGGCCAAAAACTAAATACAGTATCTATTTCCTTTACTTGTCTGGTTACTCGAGAAAACTTAAAGAAACTATACGCTCCGACAGAATTCAGACGTGAGTCTCCCTTTGCAAAAGAAAGGTACCATCTATCCAAGTGCTTTTACCGCTCAGCTACGAAAAGTTTTTATTTTTCTTTAAAACACACTTCAGTCAGTAAATTAAGTGCTACAAGTGATAAACGCTTAGGTGATCATGTCTTGAAAGACATGACTGACTGGGCAGAAGATTTTCCGCAGTAGGTTGCCCTTTCTTTCTGAGGTAGACTGGTTGCCAGCCAATCTGTTCTGTTATATAACATATAGCTGGAGGGAGAAGAGACGGATTAATACCTTTCCCAAGAGTATTTGCGCGTAATTGAATGCAACGAATTCAACTGGAGTTCGAACTCTGCTCTCCGATTTTTTGTTCCGAGCCGATATCCACTGACCAATAGCGCAGTGGGTATCGGCAAGCACTCTTTCTCGTTCAGATTTGTATTAGAAACGTAGCTGAAGCAATTAAAAATTAAAATCAATTAATTCTTTTAAAAAATTTGTTTATATTTCATACAAGAAAATGAGCAGGAATGAGTCTCAACTAAAAATCTGAAGGATTATATATATATATATATATATATATATATATATATAATCTCCAAATAAGGTACGAAGAAAATAATTGCAACGTTCAAAACATTAATTTACAACAGTGCTCAATATGAAAATAAAACAATGAATATGTATTATTATACTTTTAGAACATGTTACAAACTACTATTTGTCTTGACACCATAAAAAAGATATCAATAGCTGTCTACAATTCACTTACTGCCTGAATTAAAAAATTTCTCTCTCTTAGCCGCTTTCATTGGCTCTTTCTTCTCAATACTCTTCTGCTTATTTTCTTTAATTTCTATTTCCTCTATATCTTTCCCATTCCTCTTTCTTTTCTTTTTCTTGGTTTCTCATCTTTTCTACCCTCTTTCTTCCCACTCTTTTCTTCTCTTTTTAAATTTTGTTTTACCTTGTACAAACAGGTTTCCAAAGATAAAAGGAAGTGGTGTTTTTTTAACTTTTTTCAATAGAACGTTTATCACCATCTTACCTGATATGACATTGTTCATACAATGTCGAAACAAAATGTAAAATTTTGTAATAGTTTGTACTTGCTCTAAAGTAATAATTAATACACTCTCTCTTTATATATATATATATATATATTGTATCGAGGCAGCAGATAATTTACTAAACATATACTGTTAAATATAAGAGACAATGAATGTCGATTATGTTTAATCATGGCCCGTTCTAAACATCGTATTTTGGCGTTAATTTCAGTTGAAAATCCAAACAACTCACACTTAATAAAATCACGTTTAAATCTGGTCATAACACATTACATTGCATTAAAATATATTATCATTTCGAGTTCTCATGCGGTGTGACGTCATAGAACCGCATTACAAATTTGCGAGCTGCGTTTGCTATTTTTGGTAACTGTTGCCGTTGCTTAGCGGAGTTTTATGTCAACACAAGATAAAATCGTCGCTGATGCTGGATGTTTTTGTGTTAACGTCCTTGTACTCTCTCTGAAGATGGCTCATGTGAGCCGAAAGCTTAGAACCAACTTAATAAAAAATTATCCAAATGTTGGAGAATTTTTGTTTTTATTTTCAACTGAAATTGAAGCCAAAATATGATGTTTAGAACGGCTCATGATTAAACATAATAGACATTCATTGTCTCTTATATTCAACAGGATACGTTTAGAATATATATATATATATATATATATATATATATATATTGTTTAATTACTTAGTTTTTGGTTATAATATAATTAGACCCGTGCACATTTGTATTAAACTATACAACTATAGGTCCCGCAATAACTCGTTTACAAATGAAATATATTATATATAACTCCTATGGTTCTCCAACGATGATGATCGTCTTGCTAAACAAACGTTTAAGAAGATCATATATATATATAAAAATATAAACATATTTCTATTCTTCGTTGGTGACGTTTCTTTGGAGTGGTAGTCACAGGGAATCACGCACACACGAGGGAGTTGTCGCGAGTCGTTGACTTGCTGATGTTGTCTTCTCTTCTCTGCGTTCTCTTCTGCTGGTGTTCTCAACTCGGCCAGAAGAAAACCCGATCTTATGTAAGCTGAAATTTTCACGCATTATTGCCTTCTCGAGTTTTCGCTTGTCTACTATAGCTAGGCCATTTGCCAATCTATTTAGCATACTACTGTCTTTGAAGCAATCATACTTCTGTCGGTCCTGTTTATATTTTCTGCCTTCGATGTCGACCACACTTATGTCACTCCTGCTTTAGATGTCAATCATATTTCTGTCGGATCGCGGAAATATATTACATCCCGATTCTAGATTTTCATAGGCGGATCTGACCATCTACTCCTCAGGTTGTGTACATAAAATAGTATGAATAAAAGCTAAACCTTAAAATAAGATAAAAGTAGAAGATATAAAATAAATTGAGGGTTCAATGACAAAGCCAACAGGGTCTAAATATAACATAATAATACTATAATAATCATCAGATGGAAGTCATATATATGACCACTTCATTAAGTACAGGTAAACAAATACTTTTCATGAAAATTATTAATTAGCCAATTTAATGGAGCTCGACATCAATGCCCAGTAGTCGTAGGAGCACCAGTTAGATACAGAAGTGGTTTGTCTTGGGCAAGATAGCCTGACAAAGCACAGCTCTCTTTAGATTGGTTTGAATTCAGAATTTTCCTTTTCCTAGGTCGGTTGCCATCCAAGGCTATAGGACCCAGTGTCTCCTGCTATTTCTGAATATATGTATTTAAATATGGTCATGGGTAATTAGTGAAATTCATATCATGCATTAACACTGGAAAGAACATTGACAGAATGTCAATACCCAACTGTCTTTAGGGTTGACAATCGAATGGGCGCCAATTCTTTGGGTGGAAATCGCTTGTTAATGAAAGAGGTCGGAAGAAAATGACTTCGCTGATTCATGCTGATAGAAGGACAAGAATAACTTAAATAACCATTCTTTATAACGTATATATAGAAAATAGCATCGTGAATGTAGACCAAAATGAACAGCATTCCTCTCAGATAAAAGCAAGAAACTGGGTTTACATTTTAAAAGTGACACAAAGATTGAACAATAGAATATGGGGGAAAAACTACGATGGACGCCATTCCTCTAAAATAAGAAACTGGTTTTACATTTTGAAAAGCGACACAAAACCTGAACAGTAAAAGATGGGGAAAAATACGATGGACGCTAATCCTCTTACATAAGAAAAAACTGGGTTTACATTTTAAAAGTGACACAAAGATTGAACAATAGAAACCGGGTATATATTTTGAAAAGAAACACAAAGATTGAACAATAGAAGATGGGGGGAAAATAAAATGGACGCTAGTTTTCTCACATAAGAAGAAATTGGGTTTACATTTTTTAAAAACGACACAAAGATTGAATATGATAAAAAATCACGATGGACGCTATTCCTTTTTGATAAGAACAAGAAACTGGGTTTATATTTTGAAAAGTGACAGTTTGAACACTAGAATATGGGGACAAACTGCAATGGACGCTATTCGTCCCAAATGAGAACAAGAAACTGGGTTTATATTTTGAAAATCGACTAAAAGATTGAACAATACAATATGGGCAAAAACCACGATAGACGCTATTTAGCTCAGATAAGAACAAGAAGCTGGGTTTATATTTTGAAAAGAGACACAAAGATTGAACAATAGAAGATGGGGAAAAACGTTGATTGGCAAGATCAGTTTTGATTTTTTTTCTCTGGCATTTGGGTGTTAGTATCAGAATTTGACTTAACATAAAAGTAAGGATCCATACAGTCTTATATCAAGAGTTTTGGTTGGTGAAGATAGTATGGCGGTCTGGGGAATATTTTCTTGGTATATATTAGGACACTTGCTTTAATAAATGATTGTTTAAATGTCGCTGGTTACGTAAGTATTGTGCCTAACCACTTGCTTCAATTTATGACTGTGATGTACTTCTAATTTGGGGACTGCTTACAGCAGAACAATAGATCGTGTCCCCATTCAAAAATAGTGACAAATTGCTTCCTGGAACACATCAATGAGATTTTTTGTTAAAGTAGTCTCCATGACATCTGGATCTCAAGACCCTAGAGCACTTTTGATATGTGGTTAAAAGGGAGATTCGAATTTTGGATGTGCAGTCAATCACTCTAGAAGAATTTCTGGATGTCAAAATAATAAATAGACACAATTTTCAAAAGAGTGCTCCAGAACATCGTCATGTCTGTGACAAGAATACTTTTTGTTTTATATATATATATATATATATATATATATATATATATATATATATTGTTTAATTACTTAGTTTTTGGTCATAATAAAATTAGACATTTACAAGGCAAAGGTACATGACATAAAATAAAATACTTGATTTAAATATCCAAAACAAAATATATTTGGGATCAACCAAAGACATCTTTATGACTAGCAGTTTCAATCACAAGTCTACATTCAAAATAGAAAACTTAAAAAAAAAAACTGTACAAAATTGGCTATCCACGTGTGGAAATTAAAATCAAAATATTTTTAACTCTTTTCGTCTATCAGGCCAAACACGCTATTCCCACATCCCTTCACTTACAAAGAAAAAACCAAAAATAGACTGATCTTAAAAGAATTCTCAAATCTTGACCGTTGTTTATTTTTGCACCCCCACCTCCGTCCCAGTGTTTTCTTCCTTTTGGAGTGGAACCATGTCGCTGAGGTGATGTGAAATCTCTATTAGTGATTTCATGTCGAAATGTGCGTCCGACACTTTTGAATTTTGAAAATTTTCTCTAATTTATCGCCCGGTTCACACTCCACCCACGTCTATAACTATCGCCCGGTTCACACTCCACCCACGTCTATAACTATCGCCCGGTTCACACTCCACCCACGTCTATAACTATCGCCCGGTTCACACTCCACCCACGTCTATAACTATCGCCCGGTTCACACTCCACCCACGTCTATAACTATCGCCCGGTTCACACTCCACCCACGTCTATAACTATCGCCCGGTTCACACTCCACCCACGTCTATAACTATCGCCCGGTTCACACTCCACCCACGTCTATTGAACAGGTGAAGAGGCTCATCCCTTGTTTCCTGTTAGGGATGTGGTTTCCGGTTTTCTCTTTTCTAATCTTTTCACTCTATTTTTTTATTTTATTTTTTTCAATTGAAGTAGATAGACTAAACTATCGCCCGGTTCACACTCCACCCACGTCTATTGAACAGGTGAAGGGGCTCATCCCTTGTTTCCTGTTTAGGATGTGGTTTCCGGTTTTCTCTTTTCCAATCTTTTCACTCACACGTAGCCCCCTACGCATCAGTGGCGTTTTCGCCTTGCTTGGGGTGATATGATTATATATATATATATATATATATATATATATATAATACTTCTGTTCATACTACATTGAGCACTGTTCTATAATATCTGAATAGTAATAATAGACATGTGTGTGCCCTCATACATATATGTATACAAATGAATAAGGAACGAAGAAAATAATTGCTCCATTCAAAACATTAATTTAAAGCAATATAAAAATAGAGTAGTGAATATTTCGTATAAATTATACTTTAGAACATGTGTAAACTACAATCTACTACAAAATGTATAATTTTGTAGTTGATTATAGTTTGTACATGTTCTAAAATATAATTTATAACATATATCTATAGATAGATAGAATTTCTGCTGGTGATTGGGTGGGTACCAGCTCACCAATTTAGTATTTGTCAATCATTCCTTGATGTTTGCTTAATTGACTTTTGGGTCTTGTAACACGTTTAGATTTCAACCAGCATATGGTATATCTGCGTTGTGGTGCATGGGCGTTGCGGGTGTGCATTGTGATGCAGTGGATATCGACTCGAAACGAGAAATCGGAGAGCCGACTTCGAATTCCAGTTGAATTCGTTGCATTCACTTACACGCAAATACCCTTGGGAAAAGTATTAATTCGTCTTTTACCTTCAGCTATTTAACAAATAACAGGACAGATTGGGTTTTATAGCCTTGGTTGGCATTCAGTCTACCGCAGAAATTAATGCCCACTTACTGCGGGAATATCTTCTGCCCAGTCAATTATGTCTCTTTCTAGACATGATCGCCTAAGCGTGTATCACGTATGGCACTTAACTGAGTGATGGTGTATGTGAGTTTACACCTGAAAGTATGCTTACTTGGATGCGTCTTATTGAAATGACGATTGAGTCCACTTAACAATGTTAAGACTTATTACAGATATTGCATGTCAAACGTTGCTTTATTTTAATTGCACAGAGTATTGTGTTTTATCAGGTGCCGGTTATGGTTGATGAAATATTCATGTTCTTTTGATTCATGGGTAGCACAAAAGGGGGACGAGAAAATAACCTGCCTTTTGAAATTTTACCTTCCAAGGCTTTGGAAGTCAAACAAGGTAACATCATACCGGTTGTCATCAGGGCACTTAGCAGAATAGATTTAGATAAACAAAATCGACATTGATTGACCAGTTTAATCTGTTGCAACTTAGGAACGACAAGAATAATTCCGGAAGTGATTAATACTTAGTCAAGTCGAATACTGTTGCTATATCTGGGCAGGAGCTTTCAAGACCTCACGTTTCAGTCTGGATAGAATTCAAAAGCGTCTCCTAGGCCTTCTTGGATACTGAGCATCAGGAAGAGACTGCTGAAGTTTCTATGAGGAAGGAGGACTTGGAGAACCTGATACTAACAGGCCAGATAGAGGGAGGGAGAGACAGGAGAAAACACCGTGTAACGTACTTGACTGGCCTTTGCGGGTGGATGGCAGAACGAGGGTTGTGCGGTGTAACAGGGGAAAGCGTGCTCGGAGCCACCAGGGATAGGAAGACGTGGAAGGCATGATCGCCTACGTCCTGAAATGACAAACCACGTAGAAGAAGAATTATTTTTCACACTCCAAATTCTCTCTCACGGGCGGGATGTATCAAGTCTCTCATTCGTTATTAGCATGGAAAGTGATCAGACGAATTGCGCTACCCGTTTCCACCAAGTCTGAACTTCACGGCTAGGATCCGCCATGCTACTCACATAGTAGCAAGCTACCGACACTCCACTTTAGAGTAGAAGACACGATATAGTTATGGTAAATAATCCTGAATATTTGATTCGTTTTCTATTGCTAATCAACCCTTTGGAGGGTATTTGAAGCCAGAAAATATTTTTCGAGTGTATGAATTACTTTTGAGATAATAATGGTTTGCTGACAAAATCTCACTAAATAACCCATAGCTAGGGGAGATGAGGTGGATTTATAGCTTTCACAATGGTGTTTGCATTTAAGGAAATATTACGAACCGAACGGGAAATGGAACTCGGCTCTCCGATTGACAATTCTAAGCTGTTGTCTATAGACAACAGCTCAGAATTGTCAATCGGAATTGTCACCCTCGCTTGAAAGCTTACAACCCCTGGTATTCCCAAGCGCTCACCTATCTAGTTATTGACCAGGCTCGACATTGCTTAACTTCGTTTTTAGCCGTTTATTTAAAGGTGATGTGACAATAAGCAGGGTATGAACGGGATATTTACCCCAATTTATCTTTTCATTAAGAAATATATGCGTCTTAACGCCCCCCCCCCCCGATCAATGAAGAGCCATGAGTGTGATGCTTCGTAGGTGAACTGGCGTTTCGATTTGATGTGGCTGTAGGCTTCATTGTAAATATAGAAAAGAATTGTCAGTTTTTTTTTCCTATTCCGTTGCTCTTTCAAACGACAGAGCATCACTGAAAACATTCCAGGCGTAAATTAAAAGTAATTATAAATGCTGAAAATAACTAAACAATTTCACTTTGAAAACTCAAACTCATTTTTAACTGGCACAATTAAAAATGAGTTTGAGTTTTGTTTAACGGCATATTAACCTCTGTTGGTTATTTAATGCCAAAAAGGTGCGGTTTTAAGGTATTTTTTTATGTTCGGTCAGAGTGAGAAAGTTGATTTAGATGAAAAATTTTTATTTTTTTTATTTAAGAAAACTGAAGATATCTTCTAGTTTTGTATTAAAAATGTATTGGTGATAATGTTTTCTTTTTTTTATTTTAGAAAACTGAAGATATCTTCTAGTTTTGTATTAAAAATATATTGGTGATAATGTTTTCTTTTATTTTATTTTAGAAAACTGAAGATATCTTCTAGTTTTGTATTAAAAATATATTGGTGGTAATAATGTTTTCTTTGAAAATTGTGTCATGTTAATAATTTTTTTTTCCTTCAAAACTGTGTTGTTGGTAATATTTTTTCTTCAAAAAGGCACTGTTATGCGCTTCAAAAGTGTATATATTTCTATAAAAGTCTATTTTTATACTTTCAAAGTGTTTTGACTCCAGTTTGAGGGTTAACAATTTTCACATAGCAGGGACTCTAACAAGTGCTACCACCCCGGATCAGGGTGAACCTGGGAACAACAGCAATTAAGAGGTGGTTCGAAGTTCCTCACAACCTCCCAATCAGAGGCCTTCCTGCTGGATGCAGTTGATCGTCATACCCAGGACCAGTTAAAAAGGAACACGAAAATGGAACAAAAGAATACATTTTTTAAATATTTGAACTATATCAAAAAATATTTTTGCGCAAGGTGGTTAAATGGGGCGAGTGTCAGCGAAAGAGAGGAGATTCGATTTGACACCCAGTCCAGGGAAATAGTTTTTGTAGCCGAAAAGTGTTCGAATTAGTAAAGGCAAGTTTCAGCTATAGAAGCAGTTTCCCTGATGGAAAAGAGGATAAAGGTTCGATTCCTATCGGAAGCAAAATAATCTTTAGTAGGACTTCTCGATTTAAACTGAAGAAAAACAAAAACAATAAAAACAAAACAGGCATCGCAACTCATACATGTATCCACTAAAAATAACGTTTATCATAAAAAATAAATATATGATGCCGTCCAATAATGTACAAGAGTGTTGTTAAAAAAGCACTTGACATTAGAGAAATTTTACTTAAAAAAATATGCATAAATGAGGAAATTCATTTCAACTATTATACTAGTTTTCATCATAGCAAAAAGACTGCAATTAAGCTGTTATTAGAATATTTTTATCTTTTTAATATTTTTGATATTTTAAATATTTTTCATTATTTTCCATTATTTTAAAAATATTTTTCATTGCTTTTCTAAAAAATATTTTTCATGCGTTTATCATATTATATCATATATTATCATATCTAATTGTAGTTTATTTAGAATGTATTGAAGTAACTGAGAAATACAATGAAACGCTAAAAGGATTTAAATAAGCTGTCATATTTTCACAGCATGGCCAAACTAGTTTACACACACACACACACTTACAACGTTTTAGTAGTTTTTCCTATATATATATATATATATATATATATATATATATATATATATAAGGCAAGATGTTTGTATGTCCTTTATACAAATCTACAATTTTTTTATCCGATTCTCACCAAAATTCACACAAATATTCTTTCGGCTGAGTCCGAGCTCCAGGATCATGGATTAGATTTAAAGCTTTCATTACACCCGTGCAACACAGGGCTATACTGCTAGTATAGATATAAATATGAATTTTTATTTATTACTTCGACAGGTTTCAAAATTGACGTTTATATATATATATATATATATATATATATCATATATATCATCTAAAAAGACTGACAAATAGGAGTTTATTAATTTTATTTAATTTTTCCAGCCTTCTAACATATTTCCTTTTTGCTGGAGATAAGCAATGTAAAAATGTTCCGGAATTAGTTTCTCATGCGATTTCAGTCACTTCTCTTGCCATTCTCAACGGTGTCTTGCTTCCGATATTGATTGTTATTTTATCCTGGTGTTTTGATTCTAATTTATCATATTAGAATGCTGAAAAAATTTACTTAAAAATGAATGAAATCTTAATTTACAGTACATAAAAAAGGTTGGTGCCCAAATGCATATACATACATACATACATCTCTCTCTCTCTCTCTCTATATATATATATATATATATATATATAATACCATTATGGACATGTAAAGCATCATAATATGAATAACAATAACACACACACACACACACACACACACACACACACACACATATATATATACTGTTAAATATAAGAGATAATGAATGTCTATTATGTTTAATCATGAGCCGTTCTAAACATCATATTTTGGCTTTAATTTCAGTTGAAAATAAAGACAAAAATTCTCCCACATTTGGATAACTTTTTAATTTGGTTCTAAGCTTTCGGCTCGCATGAGCCATCTTCAGAGAAGTTTCCATTGAAATATCTTGGTGTTAGGATCATTTAATGCTGCGGCATTATGTAACTTAAATTTAGTGTATCGAGGCAGCAAATAATTTTCTAAACATATACTGTTAAATATAAGACAATGAACTTTTTGTCTCTATTTTCAACTGAAATTAAAATTTCTATATAGATAAATAAATATCATTATGGACACTTGAAGTATCGTAAGATGTATAGTAACCACAACAATAAATATATATTTTAAACAAACTCTTCACGGCCTCTTACACTTTTTATTCTATACCAATTTCACTTGTTGGAACAACCCTATTATATATATATATATATATATATATATATATATTGTGTGTGTGAACAAAGACAATACGGAAACTTATCTTAGCCGACACGTTTCGTACTCCGAGTGACTTTATTAAGGCAAATCAAGGATTTTATTTTGTAACAAGTATTTATATGCAAGATCAATTGCAAGTATTATATATTTGCATTTATATCTAAGCAGAAATTTTATATAAGAATTTTATTTTTTAACAAGTATTTAAATATATAAACAATTCCTATTGTATATAAATAATTGTTGCTAAATAAAATCCTTGCATTTAGCCTGATAAATTTTCTCAGAGTTAACATACGTTTTCCTCATATCTTTATTCATACTGTCCTTTTATAGATATACTCTGTTTGAAATGTTGACACACACACACACACACACACACATATAAGTGAATATTGATGTCAACACTCAGTGGCGACAGACTGTTTCATGCTAGGCGCTATCATTAGGCCACATGTGTTTGATTTTTTCTCTGCTATTTATATAGACAGGTCAGTTGTGCTTTGTGCTTAAATCTTTTAAGTTATTTCTGCAAGAGTAGTTTGTTTATTTATTTGAATAAATTTATTTTACTTGTTTTTATTTCTGTATTTATTTATTCTTTTCGGTTTTCGATGTTTAATTTATTTATTTAGATTTTTTATTTGTCTTAATTATTTATTTTATTTTATTTTTATTTTATCTGTTGTAATGGTTGTTATGGCGGTAGTGGTTAGTTAATTTGTTTATTATTTGCTTGGATTAAATTATTTGTAATTATTTGTATGTACTTTTTAGTTTTCGATTTTTATGTAACGTAGTAAATATTTGTTTTCATGCCTGCATTTTGAGACGAGTTCAGATCATTTATTTAGTAGTTTGTTTAGGTCTGGGAAAGTAATAACTATTTTTTCTTCCAAGCAAAGTCTGCAGGTTTTGGATTGATTGTTGCAGGCTGATGTTCTTTTTCTGTATTTTTCATGATACTTTTGGTGTGATTTGGGTTTTGTTTTTAATTTCCCAGATATACTTAAAAAAACAGTGCTGTTTGCGTGTTTATTATTTCTAAAGGATGTTTTGTTTGCGTAGTTTCTTTGTTTCCAGGGTCATTCTGTTACACCCATGAATATTTTTCCTCATTTTCTGGTGATTTTACCGACGCTTGGTATATTATGTTGCTTTGTAAACAATTACCGTTTAAGGGACATTAATTTCTTATTCTGGAGTTACACGTGGGTTTAATTTTTTCGGGTTGTTGAGCTTTTCTGTTGTGCTTTTTTATTATTTGTGCCATATTCTCGGTACAACTGTAACTGATTTTCACTGTGTTTTTGTTGAATATTTTGCGAAGAAAGCATGATTCCGAGAAGTGATTATATGAGTTCAAAGAATATTTTTTCTGTGTTTGTTTTTACGTTTTTACTATACGGTGGGTTGTACCGTATGATACTTCTCTTCCTGTTGGCATTTTTTGTGATTTGTAGTGAGCGTTGTGCTGCAGTGGATATCGGCTCGGAACGAGAAATCGGGGAGCCGAGTTCAAATTCCAGTTAAAATTCGTTGCATCCACTTACGCGCAAATACCCTTGGGAAAGGTATAAATCCGCCTCTTCCTTCCAGTTATGGGTTAAATAACAGGACAGGTTGGGTTTTATAGCCTAGTCTGGCAACCAATCTACCACAGAAAGCAATGGCAACCTACTGCGGGATAATATTCTGCCCAGTCAGTCATGACTTTTTTGAGACATGATCGCCCAAGCGTGTTTCACGTATGGCACTTAACTGACTATGTGAGTGTTGTCGTGAATCCATTATCCTTTAGGGCTGTTTCATAGTCGTTCTTGGCTTCGTTAAATATGGTTTGATTGGAAGAGATGTCGGAAAACCTACGTCCAATTAATTTTGTTATCTGCCTGATTATAGATGGTGGGTGATCGGAAGAAGTGTGTATATTCTGTATAGTTTATATCTTTTCTTAGGTTGAAGGTAACATCTAGAAAATCTTCCTCGTTTAGGTTAGTTTTTATGTTTGTAAAATCCGTTGTTTTTGAAAATCCTTTTAATTGCTTTTCAAGTTTTGTGTGTTTGTCATAATTTCTTAAGATTATGAGTACGTCGTCCCTGTAGATTCTTGTATCATTTCTATTTATTATTTTGCTTAGATCGTGTAGTAAACCCTAAACAGTAAACCATGTTCTACTCGACTTACATATATCCGGCAATCCCTCTATAATGTTAACAACCTGAAAGATCTTAAAAAAAACCCCAAAAAACTCTAATACTATTTTAACCTTCCTCAAAAAGATCAAACAATACAACAAAATATAATCTAAGTAAAGATCCGAAGATCAAAAATAGATCTGACCCTCACCAGGAGGAAAAATTTAAAAAGTAATGCAACTTGAAAGCAATGAAAAAGTTTAAAAGGCAAGACATCTTTTAAAATTATGTAAAAAATTAATATAACCGTACCCAGAATCATTTGTTATGACCTTAAATGATCCCATAAGGATTGATAGGTCATGACCTTAAATGATCCCATAAGGATTGATAGGTCATGACCTTAAATGATCCTATAAGGATTGATAGGTCATGACCTTAAATGATCCCATAAGGATTGATAGGTCGTTAAACCTCGAAAGAAACAAACAAAAAAGATCGTGTAGTAAATATATGCCTACGATTTCGCAGTTCTCTGCACCGTCTTTTTCTCTCTCTCATATATATATATATATATATATATATATATCCAAATGAATGAGGATCGAATAAAATAATTGCAACGTTCAAAATATCAATTTAAAATAGTGCCCAATATAAAAAAGAGCAATGAATATTCATTATTATACATTAAAACATGTACAAATTACAAACTACTACAAAATTGTACATTTTGTTTCGACATTGAAAGAACAATATCTCATCAGGTAGTTAAAAATGATAGTAATTACCATCATTATTAACTACTTGATGATGCAGTAGTTTGTACATGCTCTAAAGTATAATTAATGATACAAATTATATATTTGTACCCACAGAAAGAACTAATTACTTTGAACAAAATAGATGTCATGATACTAACCCAACCTGAAGAACCTTTCGGCCAACACTCTTCAAGGGCTAAAGTTGGCTTTATTTTAAATGGTGAATACAGGACAATAAAAAACACCAAAGGTTTATTTACAAAAATGGGGGGGAAAGATGGAGCTCGTTTAAAAATACATTTTAATTTATTGATTAAAATTTAAGGGGGGTGTAAAAACACACAACTCCATAAGTGTGATATAAAGGAAAAAATGTAACCCTCACAAACCCTACAGTAATTGCAAGGAGCGAATAAATTGCTCTTTCTGCCTACACAGACTCGGTTGATGGAGTTTAAAATAGATAGCTTCCAAAATACGTAGATGATGAGCTGATCATGACGTCTGTTTTGTTATATATATATATATATATATATATATATATAGATCAACTTATTTATAAATGGAACTTTGTCTGTGTGTGTCTCTGTTACCTATAGACTCTGAAACGACTGAACCGATTTTCTTGAAAATTTACGCAGTTGTACTATAAGCGTCTGCGAGTATTCTTAGTTAGGTTTTGTGTCGAGGTGCTCCCGATAAATATCGAAAATAGATAATAAAAAATATTGGGTTATAAGAAATGATATTCAGAAGATTCAAGGTTGCATTCTGACAATAGTGCAGAAAATCGATAACACACACACACACACACACAAACACATAAAAGGCAAGATGTTTGTCTGTGTGTCTGTTTATCTGTCTGTATGTCCTTTATACAAATCCACAATTTTTATCCGATTCTCACCAAACTTCACACAAATATTTTTAGGCTGAGTCTGAGCTCCTCGACCAAGGATTAGTTTTAAAGCTTTCATTACACCCGAGCAACGCCGAGCTATACTGCTAGTATATGTATAAAAGTGGACATTGAAGTCAACATTGACCGGCGAAGTTTGTTTCATACTTTTCACGATTATCAGGCCATGACTGTCAGGCTTGAAATTTTTTCTCGTCAGAATCTATCTTGTACATTTATAAATCAACCATTCGTCCGTGCATTGAATACAGTTACCATATCTGGTCGAGTGCTCGTGCTATAGATATCGAGATTCTTGACAAAATCCAAAGAAAGGCTTGCAATCTAATCCGAACTTCCTTGGTTTCTCGACTTCAGTCACTTTCTCACCTTTATCTTTTCTATTAACATTTTCATGGGAACTGCTCTGACGAGCTTTTTATCTGTGTGTCCCGATTACGTGAACTTCAGCGCTCTACTAGATTGGCATCTAGGTCCCACTCTTTTACCGTTTAAATAATTAAATATAACCACCACTTCTACTCCATCAGTTTCTTTTCTTGCTCTTCCCTCCTATGGAAATCCCTTCCGTTTACTTGTTCCCTATTGCTTCTACAATCTCCAAAAAATAAAATCTGCCATCTTCTATTTTCTTGAATCCCGTTCATCTTTCATCCTTTTTTCAATACTCCATTGTATCCAATTTTTTTCGGTCACTGTAACCCCCTGCGCATTAGTGATGGTTCCACCTTGTTTGGGGTGAAATGATAAAAAAATGACGATTGCCTTTAAGCATAAAACAGATTGGTAAACCTAATTGTTAGCTTGAAAGCCTACTTGTACATTTACATACGCTCTATCCCAGGATACTGAGCACTTTAACCCATAAATATAGTGTTGTGGAATTGTTGTTGCGAAACTTCGCCGCAAAGTTGTAATGACCAGTTTCACCGGAAGTAAGACACGGAAAATAGAAAGTAGGTTCAAAACAGTGTATTAGTTTAACAAGAATAGAGATACAACGTAAGTGTTAGTAAATCAGTAAATAGAAATAAGTCAGAACGGTACTGTTACGCTGCTTATTGTCTGACTAATAGCTGCCTTTAACTGTGTACTTAACTGCTCTCTCGGAAGTCACGCAGGTAATTAAGAGGAAGTCCATTTCTCGTAGAAGGGCAACATAGCATATAGCGTACCTTAAAAATATATTTTTATCACACACACACACATACACACACACACACACACATATATATATGTTATGGGGAAACACACCTATGCCTCAGATAATGGACTCTCTCTCCTATATTAATAAGAGTTAACGGGAAGTTCATAGAGGTTCTTTAGACTTTTATTGGAGTTCAGTAGAACTACTAGGCAGTTGATATTAGTCGGCAGTTAGCCGAATACTAAGGAGTCATCTTTCAGTGGAAGTAACATTTTGGGTACGTCAAGTCTATTAGCAACCGACATAGCACGATTGTAACCTTCAGTGCGAAAGCTACTCCACAATATATATATATATATATATATATATATATATATATATATATATATGACATTTTAGTAAAGAAATATTTATCTAAACAAATTTGATTAAAAATAATCGACAATGTCTGTTTGTTTAATTTTTTTATTGTATTTTTCCAATTTTCGAATAAAGTATTATATATTGGGATCAAAAGTATTTAAAAATACTCCCAAGTTCAAGCTGCATTGTTTTGTACAACTTTTTCGTCGGTCTCAGAAACAATGAAGTGTCTTTGTGGCCGTCAGACGTCAGAATTCCTTTGACTATATCCGAGTATTCTTCGCAAAGTTGAAAGTTGATGGTTTTTTAATTGAACTTGTTTATTTACATATATATATGACTATT
Source organism: Ascarosepion bandense (assembly GCA_037127315.1). Classification (NCBI taxonomy): domain Eukaryota; kingdom Metazoa; phylum Mollusca; class Cephalopoda; order Sepiida; family Sepiidae; genus Ascarosepion; species Ascarosepion bandense. Next base: position 40,986 of record JBBBDQ010025144.1, on the reverse strand, counting down.
ATATAATGCTATCATTACGATTGAGCTCTCTAGAGGGGAAAATTTTAATAGTTACCACTTCTGTCATTTACGCGTTACTGCTAAGTAATGAATTGAGTTCTTCCTGTGACTGACGTGTGTATACACCGCATATATAACATGCTAAAATTTCTCCTCTTTCATTTCATGCGCCTATGGCTTAGGGAGTAGGGATTGGCACAAAAGCAGTCGAGTTTCGATCCCGGCTGGAAGCAAGTGGATGTCTAGTCACACTGATGAGCTGTGATACAGCAAAACAAGCTTGTGTGTGGATGACTAATATATAATGATCATTTCACCCCAAGCAAGGCAGTACTGGTGCGCAGGGGGCTATATAAGAGGAGAGTGAGGGGTTACATTAGTGGAGAGGAACCGGTTACAGGGTGGGGTTCAGAGAATGGGCAAGTAAAGGATAGGAATACTGATGTGAAGAGAGTTGCGTGAGAGTAGTGAAAAAGGTAGAAGAACAAGATTCAGGGGGTGTTGGAGAAAGGTAAGAGAAGTATGAGAATCAACGGGTTAAGAGATGGCACTTGACGTTGGATTAAATGAAATCTCATGGAAATTGTAGTTATCAGGTAAGCAAGTATGCAGAAAGGAATTCCACAGGCAGGAACTGCAAGAAAAGAAGCTACTAGAGCAGAAGTGGAGACTACATTTAGTTGTTTTGACTGTAAAAAGGTGGGATCTTGTTGCCAGTCTGGTTGCTCGTTGTAACGTTTGGATTTAGCTACGATATTCCAGGTAATAATTTCCAATAATATATGGATAAAGCAGTACCTTTGCTGTATTTACTGTTGTTTAAAGACATGTGGTGGTTAAATCTTATCATCCACCTGTTAGAAGTACTTCCAAAATAAAATTTATCATTATCATCCGAATGAATTCGAGCTCTATAAACAATACTTAGGACGTTCACTAGCTATTCCATGGGCAGATTTTATTTTTTCGGCAGTTGCATTTATTTTTAAATGGGTCATTTTTGCTATTAGTTAGGTAACGGATGTTGTTTATGTGGGCCAAATATTTATTTGATATTATAGCATTATGTTGCGAAATATATTTATCTATGTTTTAGCGCAAATATAACTTTGACATTATTTTTGTTGAAGGTTTTTTTTAGTATGAGTGAATGGTAGAAATGTTCGACTTAAGTTAAGGAAGAATTTACCAATGTTATTTAGGACGTTACGCTTGAAGAATGGGTTAAACGAAATAATGTTACGTTTTGCGTTTTTTCTGCTTATTTCTGCCTAACTAGTTTTTAACGAAGTATTCTAAACTAGTGTTGAGTTTGCTTCTTTTTTTTAAAAGTATTAATGTATTTAATTTTAGATTTGTCAATAATTTCCTTATTGCTAGAGTTGGTACTTAAACGGAATTAGATAGATTTGTGTAGGTTGTTGGTGATTCTTTGGGGGGTGATTTGATTCCCTGTTGATGTATATGTGGTTGTGTGAGTCCTTAGCGTATGGTTTGTACAGGCCATTGCTCGGGTCGATGGTAAAATCTAAAAAGTTTACGACTTTAGCGTTAGTTAAGGTGTTAATGTTAAGATCATGGTCTTTAGAAAATTTTATTATATCTTTTCTGAGTTAATCCGTTTTTTGTAGATTAGTTTTGCGGAGGATTATCAATTCGTCATCTCGGTAAAGTCTGGTGTTACATAACTCGAAAATATTCCTAAGATTCCAGAACAAAAAGAGCCATACCAAGTCGCAGACTACTGCAGAATGATACGCGCCCATGGAGGGTTTTTTATTTTTTTTATTTTACGATGAATGCCTGTGGACTAGAAATAACAACCTTGATTTCTGCATCTCCACGAGGGCGTATGATATTTTCACCATTTCTTGTAACATATCACCTGAAAAAGAACAGCATTGTTTTGAAACAAACATTTTTATGTATTGATATAATGCTTATAAAGCATTGTAATAACAAAGTTACAATATTAATCTCTACTCTGTATCGAGTACCCTTTATAAAGGTAAATGCTTGAACAGTGGGTTTTAATGTTCTTTTACTTTCTTATAGTATATATATATATATATATATAACGGTTTTTGTTATGATAGAGAAGATATATATTTTTCACTATTCGACGATATAATTGTTGCAAAAAATAAAATAAGGCACTATTAAAGAGTAAACATGCGGCAAGCGCTTTTTATTACTGGTAGTAAAATTTAATAACTTATAGTAAAGAGAATGAAATAACACTGCCTTGCTATTGTTTTTCTAATGAACTAAGTCGACGTGGCCTAGATATTGTCTCTCTCTCTCTTAACAGTGCCTTATTATTTTATTTTTTGCAACAATTATGTCGTCGAATAGTAAAGAATATATATCTTCTCTATAAATATCTATAGGAGGGATATATATATATATATATATATATATATATGTGTGTGTATGTATGTATATATACTAGCAGTATAGCCCGGCGTTGCTCGGTGTAATAAAAGCTTTAAAACTAATCCATGGTCTTGGAACTCAGACTCTTTGGACGTTGGCACGAAAGACTAAAAAGCAATAGTTGTTTCCAGTTAAAGCGAAACCGTAGACTGAAAGAAAAATGGATGGATGTAAGTCAAATTTTGATTTCCTGGTATCGATATCAAATAAGTTTTTTTCGTTGTAAACTGAATTTTGAAATCTAAATAAGTCCTCTGAGTAAATGGTATCATGGCTGATACTAAGAACTACAATTATCCCTAGTTAGAGCCAAACCCGAAGCAAAAACTAAAATAAAAGGGCTGAAAAAAAAAATACAGACATTCGGGCAGATAAACAGACACACACAAACATCTTGCCTTATCTATATATATATATATATATATATATATTATCGATTTTCTGCATTATTGTAAGAACTGCAACCTTGAAACTTCTGAATATTGTTTCTTATGTCTTTGTCTATGAGTGTATCAAATTTGATTAAAATCGGACCACTCCTTCTATAACTTGATTTTTTCGATTATCGATTTTCGATATTTATCGGGGGTACCTCGACACAAAACCTAGCTAAAAACACTCGCAGACGCTTATAGTACAATTGTCAATTTTCAAGAAAATCAGTTCAGCCGTTTTTGAAAGGTTTCAGCTATAATTAAGTATATATATATATATATATATATATATATATATATATATATATATATATATATATATATGCACACAGCAGTCTTTATTAGAAAAAATAAATTGAAAATAAATCAATTTTTGGTCGGATTGAAACATTTTCTGTATAACTCTATATATCTATCCAAATCCAAATATTTGCATCTATCTTACTTATTCAGTGTTCACGCCCAGTTTTAAAAAATGCAAGTATATCAATCAGTGACTTTCAAGTCAAATAGACCGGCTCTTTTACTTGAAAAGTTTGGCGCAATACTATCTTCTTCACATTTTCAATTGTGATATAGAAACAGGCAATAAGTCAATATAACTAATATCGCTGCTCGCACTTGATCCACTGCTTGTAACAACATTAATAATGATGATGATAAAACTGATGGTGACGGGGTAATCAGGACGGTAGTGGGAGACACGTGCCTAAACACGTACATACGAAGGCGTCAAGAGATGTGAAAAACACAATAAGTATCCATTTCATATGCTGCATTGTTAATAAGATTCAATTAAAGGTTCGTCCTTGTTACAAAATCCATTCGTTGCTTCTGCATGTAAGAGAGATGAACAGAGGAAAGAAAATATCATGGCAGTTTTAATTAGGAAAGAAATGCAGAAAGAACGAAAGAGGAATGAAAGAAAGAATTGAAAGGAGAGACAGAAATAGAGGTAGGAAAGTGACGAGGAAATATGAAAATGGAATCAAAACAAAGTTAAGAAAGTAGTGGTATGAGGAAAAGGTTGAAGAAAAAAGAATAGACCGAAAGAAAGAAATAAGAAAGAAAAAAAATGAAGGAGGTGAGGGAAATTTGTCTTTTGAGAAAATAAGAACAATATTTAAAATTAATAAAAATTAATACCAGCCATCTGGAAATAGGGTTACAAAAGGAGCCAAAATAATGGTAAAATGTATTAGCATGGGAAAAAGGGAAAGAAAGAAAGACAGAAAGAAAGAAAGAAAGAAAAAGTGAGAGAAAGAAAGTATAGACAGAGAATAAAAGGATATAAAAGGGAAGAAGATAAAAGAAGAAAAAGTGAAAGAAAGGAAAAATAATGAAAGCGGCGAAAGAAATTTCTTTTGAGAAAATAAGAAAAATATTATTTAAAACTAATAAAAAATTAATATCAGTCATCTGGAAATAGGGTTAAAAAAAGAGTTAACATAAAGATAGAATGTATTAGCATGGGAAAGAAAAAGAGTGAGAGAAAGAAAGTATAGATAGACAGAGAATAAAAGAATAGATTTAGAGAAACTTGAAAAATAAAGGAGATATAAAAAGGAAGAATATAAAAGGAGAAAATACCGGCATTATTGATTATAAAGAAAAGTGAAAGAAAGAAAATATACACTTAGAGAAAGAAAGTATTGACAGATAAATGAAAGAATAAATTTAGAGAAAAGAAAGAATATAAAGTGAGGAAAGTTAAGATGTAGAAAGAAGACGATGAATTAAGAAAATAACGACATTGTTTATTAGGAAGAAAAGTGAATGAAAGAAAAAATAGACTGAGAGATATAAAGTATAAACAGACATAGAAAGAAAAAACAAATTTAGAGAAAAGAAAGAAAATAAAATTTAAATAAAGGAGATTTTAAAAGAAAGATAATAAAACAAAAAAAATTGCATCGATTGTTAGGAAGAAATGTGAAAAAATTAAAGAAAAAGTACACCGAGAGAAAGAAAGTATACAATGGTATAGAAAGAAAGAACCTGATACTGACTGGCCAGGTAGAGGGAAAGAGAGACAGAGGAAGGCAGCGGATAACATATTTGCAGGGCCTGGTCGGGTGGATGACAGAACGGGGTTACCAGGAGTAACAGGAACAAACATGCTGAGGGCCACAAGAGATAGGGAGACGTGGAGGGCCATGATCGCCTACGTCCTGAAGGGACAGGGCACATAAAAGAAGAGAAGAAGTAATAAGGACGTAGATGAATAGATAAAATTGCCGCACTGCTTATTAAAAAGTAATGTGAAAGAATGAAAAAAAAAATTAGAATGAGAGAAAGAAAGTATAAACAGATAATGAAGGAATAGATGTTGAGAAAATAAAGAAAATAAAGGTAAACTCGTGAAAGAGATCGAAAAAGAAAGACGATGAAAGAATACAATAACGGCATTGTTTATTAGGAAGAAGAAATGTAAAGAAAAAATGACTGAAAGAAAAAAGAAAGTAAAAAGACATCGAAAAAAATAAGTTTAGAGAAAAGAAGGAAAATAAAAATTGAAAAATAAGAGATATAAAAAGGAAAATAAAAAAGGAAAAAAAAGCCTTGTTTATTTAGGAGAAATGTGAATGAAAGAAGAAAAATAGACAGAGAAATAAAGTACAGATAGACAAAAAGAAAAATAGATTTAGAGAAAAAACTAAATAAAAAATTGAAAAATAAACTAGATGTAAAAAGAAAGAATATAAAGGAATAAAATTATGGAATTGTTTAATTGGAAGAAATGTGAAAGAATGAAAGAAAAATTAAACTGACAGAAGGTATAGATAGAGAAGGAAAGAAAAATAGATTTAGAGAAAAGAACGACAATAAATGTAGAATAATTAATTAGATATAAAAATGTTTGGTTGGTCGGTTTTGTTTTTATGGCATATCAACCTCGGTGGGTCATTTATTGCCAACTAAATTTTATTTATTTATTGCTGGTAATACCTTTTTCTTTCAACAATTTATTGTTGTTTTTTTAATATAAGTTTTGTGTCTAGTAATACATTTCTTTTCGAGTACCAAGATTCATTAGGATTTGCTTTTTAAGGGTAGGGTCCTCAAGTCCTACCCTGTTATTTAACCCATAACTGGAAGGAAGGGACGGATTAATACCTTTCCCAAGGGTACCAGTGCTTAAGTGAATGCAGGGTATTTAACTGGAATTCGAACTCGGCTCACCGATTTTCTCTTTCCGAGCCGATAGCCACTGCACCACAACGACTAAACGCTTACAGCACCTGGTAATCCCAAGCGGTCAACTATTTAAGTACTGACCAGGCTCAACGTTGCTTAGCTTCGGTGATCGAACGAGAACCGGTGTATTCAACGCGATATGACTGTAAGCCATGTAAAAAGGAAGGAGATAAAAGAAGAAAATAACGGCATTATTAGAAAGGAATGTGAAAGAAAAAAAATTAGACTGCGAGAAAGAAAGAATAATTAGAGAGAGAGAGAGCAAACAAAAATAGATTTAGAAAAAAAAGAAAATAAAGAAAAATTACAGAGATGTACAAAAGAAGTTATCAGAAGAAAATAACGGCATTGTTAATTAGAAAGAAAAGTGAAGGAAAGAAAAAATAGACACAGAGAAAAAATATAGGTAGAGAAAGTAAAAGTAAATTTATAGAAAAAAAATATGGCTGAAAGATTTAAGATATAAAAAGAAGCTAGACAAAATTCACGGCGTTGTTTATTTTTTTATTTTTTTTTTTTTAATCATTTCACACCGAGCAAGGCAGAAACGCCACTGATGTGCAGGGGGTTACATAAATGTAGAAAGATTAATTAGAAAAGAGTGAGGAGTACAAGCTAGTTAGAAGAAAAGACAGAAATTGCATAGTTTAAGGAAAATTTTAATGAAAGTACAAAGTAAGGCAAAGGAACAGTAGAATAAGAGCCAGTCGGTTGTGCCATACGTGATACACGCTTTGGGCGATCATGTCTCGAAAGAGACATGACTGACTGGGCAGAATATTGTCCCTGCAGTAGGTTGCCATCGCTTTCTACGGTAGATTGGTTGCCAGCCAAAGCTATAGAACCCAATCTGTCCTATTTTTTAACCCATAACTGGAGGGAAGAGACGAAATAATACCTTTTCCAAGTGTATTTGTGCGCAAGTGAATGCAAGGAATACAACTGGAATTCGAACTCGGCTCCCCGATTTGTCGTTCCAAGACGATATGCTGTACTGAGAGTAAAGAAAGAAAAAATCATGTCCCTTTTAAAAAAAAAATACCATCAAAGATGAAGGAAAAACTTGAAGCAACTGAAATGTGGTTCTACAGAAGGATGCTGCGAATATCATGGATCGAGCATATGAGCAATGATGAGGTCTTGGAAATGATGGAAACAAAAAGGAAATTAATACTGAGCATCAGAAAGAGACAGCTGAAGTTCCTGGGACATGCAATGAGGAAGGAGGGCTTGGAGAATCTGATACTAACAGGCCAGATTGAGGGAAAAAGAGACAGGGGAAAGCAACGGATAACATATTTGATGGACCTAATCAGGTGGATGACGGATTGAAGATTGCATGGCGTAACAGGAGAAAGCGTGCTCAGAGCCACCAGGGATAGGGAAACGTGGAAAGCCATGATCGCCTATTAAAAATAAATCAATTATAAATAAATTAAATTTTATCTTTTATGAGGAATATTGACAGAAAATAAACAATTTAATTAAAGTAATTTTATTTGATTTACTTAACAAATGCTTTAACAAGAAAAATACTTGTTACAAAAAAAAAATTAATATTTAGTATAATAGCCTTTTGTTTTGATTACAGCCTTTATTCTGGCAGGCATTGACATCACAAGCTTCTTCAATGTATCTCATGATATCTCCTGCCAAGCAGCTTGTATTTGTTCCCAAAGTTTGTGTTGCGAAGTAACATTAGATTTATCAATATTTGTATCCAAAATATCCCATCGATGTTCAATAGGATTGAGATCAGGGCTTTTTAGGGACCAATTAAAATTCTCAATCCTTCCTTCCTCCTCTTTTTTAGTTAAATAGTTCTTAAAAAGGTTTGGCTGTATTTGAATTTCAGTGAGGTTTTTAGGAAAATCACCCCCTGTCCTAATACTTTCGCACACAACCAGTAGTGGGCAAAAGTGTTAGGACAGGGGGTGATTTTAAACATTTTGATTCCTCATAAAAGATAAAATAGTCCTTGTCCTAATGCTTTTGCACAGTACTGTATATATATATATATATATATATATATATATATATATATTAGAGAGTGATTGAAAATAGCTCACTATGGTGGACTCTCCCCCGCTCTCACCATAATTTTGACAAGACAGGACAGTTACTTTTCAATCACTTTTTTTTATATACAATAAACATTTTTAGTGAGTACAAGTATCTGATTTGACATCCCGGTTTTTTTAAATTTTTTAACAGTCTACTATCAACGGTTCTAGATTGAGACATTCTACGAAAAAAAAAATCTTTAAAATCTTCTAAAAAAAATAAAATTTCTAGATAAAAATACCTTAATAAAATTACTGTGTTTGTTTATATCTATCTATCTATATATATATATAGAGAGAGAGAGAGATATGTGTGTGTGTGTGTGTGTGTGTGTGTGGAGAGGTGAATTTGTTTAGCAGCATATCAAATACATATGAGTAATATAATTCAGAAATGTAATTTTCTTGTGAGCATTAGTAATCTCTTTTACAAAAATGTACTGCTCAAAATTTAAAAAAAAAATGCATTGACTGTAAAGTTTGTTTTATTTTTATGCAAATTCATTGCTGTCATTTTTTTTTTTTTTTTTTACTACGAAAATGTATTGCTGGAACTTTTACTAGAAAAATATTGAACATTTCATAATGTTTTCACCCTAGACTGGGGGTAAATAATTTGTCCACGGCTGGGACCAAAAGAGGTGCTACCAGCCTGGTTCATGGTTTATCGTCATACCCAGGACGTTATATATATATATATATATATATATATATATATATATATATATATATATATATATATAAAGTAAAAAAAAAAAATGCGAAATTTAATTTTGTTGAATGGCCATTTCATTGAGAAAATTCTCGCTTCATCAGCAACGGTCGAAAACAGATTACTTTATATTTGGCTCTGTAAATAAATAATACTATCTACATGGAGCTCTCCACCTTGAGCAATTTTAATATTAATACAATTAATATTAATAGAATCGGGTTTTGGGATTTTATATATTTGCTCATCCGTTTTGGATTTAAAATATATTATTTAATATAATATATGAATTTTATTTGATATATACATATTTGGCTTTGTAAAAATAATACTATTGACATCGAGGACTTCATCTGGATCATTTTTAATATTAATAAAACGACTGAAACTTATTTTCCGTTTCCATATTTTATTTCTAATAGAATTTTAATAAAAGCTAAACGTTAGATTTATAAACGTTTTCTGTTTGTTCCTTATCTATCTATCTATCTATCTATCTATCTATCTATCTATCTATCTATGTGTGTGTATTCCGTTCATCGTGCATATAAGCGGGCGTCTTTGCATATACGCTACTACTTTGCCTGAAGACCAGCGTGGTCGAAACCTAGGTAGCAAGTAATTGTTGTGTGCTCGGTTCTTTGAGATATATATATGTGTGTGTGTGTGGGGGGGGTACTTGTAATATGTAATACTTATATTCTTTTTGTTATGGATAATAAGCCTTCTTTATTTAAAATATTTTTAAAAGATATTTTTAATGCACATAATGATAACATTCTTTGACATTCTGTTATACTTTGTAAGATTTTCAAAGCAGGCATTTCCTTCATTAGTTCTTTTAGACAAATGGAACCAAAAATGAATATAAAAAAACCAATAATGTGATATATATATATATATATATATATATCAGCATGCAATGTGGGTATAGAAGAATCCAAAGGAGTATCCTGTACATACAGTGGTAGGATAACTCTCTACGAGAGCTCTAAACATATATGCATATAAATACATATAGAGCAAATATAAGAAAAATTAAGGCAGGTACGTTATTTCATGGTGAATCGGAAGTATGCGAATCAACATCAGCTTCCGTCTTTATTTTACAAAGGATTTTACACGAAATGATTTTGTGTAAAATCCTTTGTAAAATAAAGACGGAAGCTGATGATGGTTCGCCTGAACGAGGCTTAAACTTCCGATTCACCATGAAATAACGTGTCTGCCTTAATTTTCTTTTATATATATATATATATATATATATATATATATATATATATATATATATAAATGAGATTATAACTATACTCGTGTCGAAAAACCTTCCACGAATCTACGAAGAAGGGAAAAACGGTTTTAAAAAAGAAAGAGCTAAGTACATGAACATCAGTCAAAAGGGGTTCGGACCGAGTCAGCACGTAGCTCAAAGAAAAAACTCCGATACGAGTAATCAACTGACAAAAAGAGCTCAATACTTAGGTAGAGCGGAATAAGTAAAAGATACCTAGTGAGCCAGACAGAACTACCTAGGTTTCACCTAAACGGATCGTCAGGGAAAGCCAGCTTTCGAATCCTGCCGAATGACACACATTTTCGTAATAAAAATTTATCGTAAATAATAAGGCCGGTAGAAATAAATATATAATATTGTTTGTTTATAAACAGAATCTCTACTTAAATACGAGTGCCGATCAAAAATAATTTTCAAACAAATCATTTCAAATTGTCGGTTGTTTATAACCAAATTTTGTTAATCTTCGTTATTTTCCGTAGCACGTTTACATTTGCTGACATTACGATACATTTCAAAGCAGATATGCTTATTGCGGTGAATCGAAAACTATTATATCGGCTTGATTAAAACCTCGTTTAGGCTGAAGGTCATTCGTGGTCGAGAGGTCTAAGACGTACCAGATCACATGGTAGCTTCCGCTATATGGATAGGAGTCGCAGGTTCGAATCCTGCCAGATGACACATTTTCGTAATAAAAATTTATCGTCAACAATCAGGCTGGTAGAAATAAATATATAATACTGTTTGTTTATAAACATACTATCTACTTCATTACGAGTATCGATCAAAAATAATATTAAAACAAACCATTTCATATATATATATATATATATATAATCACACATACATAATATAAACAGGCAAAGCGTTCCAATGAACTTAAATTTAAAATGAATGTTTATTGCTTTGTGACACGTATCTGATTAATAGGATCGAGCCCTAATGAACATTGCAATCTACTGTCTCTTTGTTTTTAAAAATTCATGTCTTTTAAAAGGATTTCTGAAGAGACTTAAAGTGAAACATGTTAAAAATACTCCTATTTCTCCTGTACTTTACTTGTTATTTTATATATATATATATATATATATATATATATATATATATATATATATAAAGAAGTGGCTTGAAGATAAATCTTAAACGGGTCCTATTAATATTAATTATTAAATATTAAGACTGATCCAGCCAGAGGGTTCAATGTAATTATTTATTTACAGAGACAATATTTACTTATATTTTTATTATTTTTTTATTTATTTTATTTTTAATTAAATTTCCTATAATTAATCTAAAGGTAAAATTCCTTAAAATTATATATATATATATATATATATATATATATATATATATATATAATCTTTATCTATTTTAACTTCCATCACCATTTGGCACTTTTTTCTGTTCCGTCAGCCAAACTGACAGGGTTTTTCCTTTTTTTTCCCCTCTTTTTTCTTTTTTTTCTTTCTTCCTTGTTCTTTGCTGTTCTTACTTACGTTTTTTTGTGACAAATGCACACATAAATAATTGATTTTTGCCATAATGTCTTGGTTTCACTGAAGGTATGAGTGTTACATCGACTCGGTTTTGGAAAATATTTTTTATATGAATAGAATCCGACGGGATGATAGAATAATGAACAAATAGGACACTTTTGTAAATTTAACATATTTTATTTTATTTAAATTTCATCAGAAAATGAAATATTAAGGAGAAAAGAAAATTCCGTTATTTTTTCCCGTTAGTTAAGCAGACCTCTGGTGTCTTGTTAGCATTCGTATGCATAATTCCGTGTGTTTATGTATCTTAATTCTATGCAGGATTTTAATGTGTTTGTGTATGTACGTGTGTGCGCTTGTGTTTCTAGTGGGTATTCTTGTATTTCTGTCTGGTGATGTTCGTGTTGCTGATTGGGGGATGTTTTATGGGGAGAGAAAGAATTTAGCTTGTAGCTTTAGGTAGACTAATCTTAGATTCTTTAAGTATGGATTTTATAAAAGTTGGTGATATACTCATTTGTGTATGGTATGTGTTTATTGATGGAAATATTCATCAGGATTCCCTCTAAGTATTTTCTACGCAACAAATTATGTTATTTTCTTATCTGGATGGTATATATATATATATATATATATATATATATATATATATATATATATATATATTAGGTAGGTTGGGTCACTGTGTCGGGCCAGGATGTATGTTTTTCCTCACCTAAAACCCTCCTGCATATATAGAAATCAACCATTCGTCCGTGCATGGAGTACTGCTGCCACATATGGTCAGGTGCCCCCGCTGTTCATCTCCGTGTTCTTGACAGGCTCCAAAGGAGAATCAGTAATGTGATAGGTACCGACTTGGTGACTCGAATACAGCCACTTTCCCACCGACGAGATGTGGCTTCCCTTTGTTCTATAAATATTTCCATGGCTTCTGCTCCAACAAACTTAAGTCAATGGTGCCTCCGCAACAGATGTTTACTCGTGCAACCAGACTGGCAACTAAGTCTGACCCATTCACGGTTAGATCAATCAAATGCAGACGACAATTCTATTCCTTCAGTTTCTTTTCTCGCACTTCCCGCCTGTGAAACTCGCTTCCTTATACTTGCTTTCCTGACGGCTACAACCTTCAGGAATTTAAATGCAAGGTCAATACTCATCTCTTAACTACTTGAGCCTAGTTATTTCCACACAGCCCTGTATATCCTTTCCTTTCTCTCCACCTCTGCAACTGTCATCACACCCGTATGACCTTCCTTCTCTTGCTTCTTTCTAGCTGGTTCGTCCTTCTCTTCACTCTCCTCTAATCTTTTTACTCTTATGTAGCCCCCTACACATCAGTGGCGTTACCGCCTTTCTCGGGGTAATATAATATATATATATATATATATATATATATATATATATATATATTGTAAAACGTACCAATAAAACAGTAGCACAAATCACGACCGAAATCAGAAAAACCTACTGCTAACAAATCGGTAAAGTAAGTCGTCAAACCCAAAAGGTACAACCAAATGGGTAAAGGGGAATAAAAAAAGAAACAAACAAAGCATAAGCCGTGTTCGAAAGAAAAAAAACCAAGACGAAAACCTTAACAAGAAAGAGCTCAGTACGAAAGTAGAGCAAAAAATACAAACTAAATCTAAAAGTGAGCCAAAAGTCGACCGCGGTTTCACTCGCCGGATCGTCAGGACTTGGCTTATATATATATATATATATATATATATATATATATATATATATATACGGTGATGGAAAAGTAACTCGCCATTTTAAAATACTTATAATTTATTTATTAATTATAAGTTATACAAGAAATAGATATGAGACGAAAGCGTTTTATTCAAAATTCATATATGGCACCCGGTTTCGCTACCATCGTCTCGAGCCATCCAGGAATCACCGTGTCAGCTGATTTCACTAGGAATTCTTGTTAGTTGGAAGAAATAACTTCTTGTATTCGTACTTCAAATTTTTCCAAAGCCTTGTTTTGGTATAGTAAGATTGCTTCTTTAACCGACCCCAACGAAAAAAAGTCATGGAGTATTAAGTCAGAACTCTTGGCTGGCCACTCATGCATAAAATAAGAAGTTACTTTGCAACCACCTAATATATATATATATATATATATATATATATATATATATATATATATATAATGTGTGTGTGTGTTTACGTGTGTGTGCAAATAAAACTCATAAAATAATAATATATACCGCTTTACGAACAGATGATCGCGAATAGATTCGAAGTAATTTTCAAAAACCGTAAATTGCGTCTTAAAAGTCGACATGACGTACAAGTCGACAGCTCAAAATTCTTGTTAGGGCTATACCTTCCGTATATGTCGACTCCTAAACATACGGTAGACTGCCAGTGACCCAGGACTTTGGCCTACTAGTAAATGAAGTTAGACTATAGTATATGTTAACCTGTGCGAAAACTACATAAAGTCACATCATTTACCTGTATTTAGAGACACTAACGACAATATATCTTTCTATATACGTTGTATCAATGCTTTTACGTTTTGTCATTATGTGTCATTAAACTGTTATTACTGTCATAGAATAGCGTTGTTGACACGCACAACATACCAAGTTGTCTGAGTAGACAAGTTGTCATAATAGCGAAACAGCGCTTCGGTCAGTGTTTTCACTTAGTATATCAGCTGTTGGGTGCAATAAGTTTTGTCGAATACTAAATTTGTGTTAGTATTTTATCATTTCATATTACTTTCTGTATTAATATACCAAATATGTTATCCAAATAAGTTTTAGTGTAATGTATTTTAGGCTTCAACACTCGACTTGTATTACGCTATTTACAGTATTTTCTTTGCTTCCCTTATACGCACGGGTGAAACGAGTGCTTGATTGCTTTGTGGTATACATCCTCTTATATGGAAGTAAGTGTTGGACAGTTTTTCTTACGATAAGGAAAAAAAAAACTAAAAACTGCAGAAATGAGATTCTGCAGAAGACTATTGAAAATTCTATAGACGCAGCGAGTAAGCAAGGAAGTCTTAAAAGAAAATAGCAACAGAAAGAACACTTACACTATTTACATTATCCGTACTTTTATCCTTATCTTTGTTGTTATCTATATCTACTGACCATGTGGATATAGATGGCAACATCTGTATCCATCTTTGTTGCCGTCTATATCCTTAAGGACACGGCCCAATGGATATAGAAGTTGGTTAGTTTCTGTGACTTGACCCAAAGATTGTGAACTCAATACCAAGCTACAGTTGTGGTGAACAAGTAACATAGAGAGTTAGAGGAAAATAACTTATGACTACCAAAAAGCGGCTCTACGCAAGGAATGGGAATGATATACCCCAGGGATTGTAATAAAGGGTTTGGTTCAAAGAATTCCTAGCACCTGAAGAAGGCTGGAGCGTACAATGGCTAAAACGTCGTAAAAATGGCAACAAGCGCAGAAGAAAAAAACTAGTGGATGACTGAAGAGGTTCTCGATGCAAAGGAGGCAGAAAATGATATCAAGACATGGAATGGAGTACAGGGAACTACACAAGGAAATAAGTAGAAAATGCAAACATGCTAAAGAGGAATGGCTCAATGACAAATGTTCAAAAGTAGAGAGACCGAGGAGGCAAAATAAAGCAGACATGCATAAAGAAATAAAAGAACTGACAGGAAAAAGATCTTTGAGTTTCGTTTAACGGCATATCAACACCTCTGTGGGTTATTTAATGCCGAAAAGGTTGGGTTTTAAGGTATTTTTTAATGTTCAGTTATAGTAAGACGGTTGAATTAGTCAAATGAAAAAAATTTCTTTAGAAAACTGAAGATGTCTTCTAGCATTCAAAAAGTATTCCTGGCAATAATTTTTTCCTTCAAAAATTGATTATGACAATTATTTTTCGTTTATTTTCCTTCAAAAATGTATTGTTGGTAAAATTTTTCCTTAAAAAATATCTTGTTGATAATATTTATTAGAATAATTTTTTCTTCAAACATGTGTTTTGGTAATAATTTTTTTCTTCAAAAATGTATATTTTTCTATAAAAGTCTATTTGTATGTGTGAACATGAAAGGGCGACTAGCGGCGGCTCTGGAAAAAAGAGAGTTCGTTTGTGTCTGGCGTGCAGAGCAGTAATCTGTTCCAAAGAAAGAAAATAATAATAATACTCACCGCTGTCTTAATAATCCACCTTCAGCTCATTCTAAAGGAAAAAAGAGAGGAGGCCCTCGAGTGGAATTTTTATAGACTGAGGAAATGGATTATGGGTAGAGAAATGGATTATAAAACTGACCGACCAAGTTCACTCGGCAGCAGTGGCGTCAATTTCTTGGCGAGAAGCTGACGCAGAGAGACGCAGTGAAAAGGTGGAAGGAGGAAAGTGGAGTAGGAAGAGGAAGAGGCGTAGCAAGAAGCCAGCTGGGAGAGCGTTGAATTGAAATCCAACGGTCTGCGGTTCGATCCCTGGTTCTGCACTCACTAGAAGAAAGTGTGCAACAAGCTATTTCGGCCTAATGGGGGACAGGTTCGACCTGAAATTGATTCCAGAGTTCAGTGGCTCGACCCCAGTACTTGACTGGGTGGAAAAAGTGGAACTGCATTGTCGCTTGTCTGGTGTCAAAAACATTGAACATGTGATTCCTCTGCGTTTGTCCGGTGGGGCTTTCGCTGTGTATCAACAGCTCAGTGCTGAGGAAAAACAGAATTATGAGAGGATCAAGGCAGCCCTATACAAAGCGTTTGCTATCGACCCCGCCACTGCCTGGGAGCAATTTGAGGCAAGACAATTACATCCTGGCGAAACTGTGGACGTATATTTGGCCGAGCTGACGAAGTTGACGGTGTTGTTCGGTGGGCTGCCCGAGCGGGCCTTGGCATATAAATTTCTGGCGGGGCTCCCAACCGGAGCAAAACAGCTCCTGCGGGCGAGCTCAAACATAACCTCGTTGCCCCTTAATGACCTGGTGGACCGAGCCAGAACCGTGATGAAGGATAATTCCGAGCTGAGAGATCCGGTAATCGCCGCTGCACAATCCACACCGAGTGATGATAAACCGTCTCAGGGCCTTAGCCCGCGTGGTGGGGTCGTGTGTTATAGGTGCGATGGCCAGGGCCACATTGCAAGGAACTGCAGACGGCGACCGACAGCTGTTCGCTGCTACCGGTGTAATGAAACCGGACATATGGCCCGGGATTGTGCGGGAAACGGGGCCGGGGACAAGGTGCCGGCGTCGACCTTTCTCCAAAGCAGAAATTAGAGGCGCTTCCGATCATTCAGGTCTATGTCAACGAGACATTGTGCTCAGCACTCCTCGATTCCGGGTGCTCCCGCACCATAGTGTTCGTAGACCTCTGCCACACTTGGAAGGAGAAGGGTGTCAGGGTAACCACCATCAGTGGAGAATCGCGGACATGTTGCGGGGTGGGTGCGATAAACATCCGTACAAGAACAGGAAACTCGGCCAACGTCGAGGCGCTAGTAGCGCTCAAAAAACCACTGAACTTTGACCTGCTTCTAGGCTATGATGCCATCAGAGCCCTAGGTGGTGTTCACATAACGCAGACGGGGGAAGTGCAGTTTCAAGAGAGGACCCCAGTGTGCGCAGCGCTGAGGATCGACCAGCCAGACTTTAGTGTCGAATTTGACCAGCACCAGAAGGCTTGGACCGCCTCATGGAAGTGGTCGGGAAATCAGGAGCCAGCAAAATTGCGGAACGAAGTAGCCGAGTACCATGTGCCCGACCAAATAAGGCCTGCATACGAAGAGGAGCTTCGTGAATGGATCAAGGATGGCTGGTTAATTCCTTACCCCTATGAGAAACTTGGACCTCCCAAAGGTTTGATCCCGCTGATGGCGGTTACTCAGCACAACAAAGCAAAAGTGAGGCCAGTGATGGACTACCGCGAACTAAATGCGCATGTTGATGCATTTACGGCAGATGCTGATGTTTGCGCCAGCAAGCTACGAGAATGGCGCCAGCAGGGTTCCAATGTGTCCCTGCTGGATCTAAGAAAAGCGTATCTGCAGGTCCGGGTCAGCGAAACGATGTGGCCGTTTCAGACGGTGGTGTTTGCCGGCAGAAGGTACTGCCTTACCAGACTGGGCTTCGGGCTGAACGTGGCACCCCAAATAATGAAGACCATAGTCAACGCTGTGTTGTCACAGCAAGAAACAATGAAAGAGGGGACATCGACGTACCTTGATGACATATACGTGAACGAAGACGTTGTATCATCATCACGCGTAAGGACCAAACTGGCCGAGTTTGGCCTGATTTGCAAGGACCCGGAACATTTGGAGGATGGCGCCCGTGTCTTGGGCCTGAAAGTTCGAAAGGAGCGGGGGACCTTGAAGTGGGGGCGCGGAACTGCAGTTCCTGAAGTACCCGAAGTCTTCACGAGACGAGTGGTCTTCTCCCTGTGTGGAAAACTTGTGGGGCACCTACCAGTGTGTGGATGGACTCGTGTAGCAACAGGCACCATAAAAAGGAGGGCAAGCGCAGTCACCAAAGACTGGGATGATGAAACGACGGACGATCTGTTGGTTCGCATGGTGAAGGAGACCATCGCAAGGGTAAAGCAGGATGACCCCGCAAAGGGAGACTGGTGTGTGCAGGGAGACGAATTGAGCGTGTGGGTGGATGCGAGCTCTGTGGCGATTGGTGTGCTGCTTGAGGAGAACGGAGATGCGATTGAGGACGCCTGCTGGCTGCGACCGACGAATGACGCTGCTCACATCAACCTGGCAGAGCTCGATGCGGTGACGAAAGGCATTAACCTGGCACTCCAGTGGAAAGTCAAGAAATTACACATACACACAGATTCGCTGTGCGTGTACCACTGGATATCAAACACACTGACAGGTAAGGCCAGGGTGCGCACCAAGGCGGCCAGCGAGATGCTGATCAGACGGAGGTTGGAGACCATAAGAAAGCTAGTAACAGAGTACAATCTGTCTGTGGATGTGGTACTTGTCACCTCAAACTGCAACCTCGCTGATAGGCTCACTCGGGTGCCTCAGAGATGGATTGATGCCGTGAAGAAAGAAGCTGGGCCAGTACCGTTACTATGTGCTGCCTCTGTGGAGGCGGCAGACAAAATCAGGGAAATACACCACATCAGTGGGCACCCCGGAGTGAGACGGACATGCTATTTTGTACAATTGACCAATCCGTCAGTGTCAAAAAGTGCAGTGAGAGCGGTGGTCAAGGAATGCCAAACATGCCAGTCAATCGACCCCGCCCCAGCGAGATGGCGGAGGGGTCGGCTGGGAACAGACATGACTTGGAGCCGACTGGGTATGGACATAACCCATTATGGCAGCCAGCACTTCCTCACACTGATAGATTGCGGACCGACGAGGTTTGCGATCTGGCGCCCGTTGGCACGCCAGGACTCCTCCAGTGTCATCCGTGAATTGGAATCCATATTTTACGAAAGGGGGCCGCCTGAAGAGATCCTCACGGACAACGATACTGCCTTCTGCAGCGTAGAATTTAGGCGTTTTGTAGACGAGTGGGGGATCAGGCTCAGACACCGATGTGCATATGTGCCGAGTGGCAACGGCATAGCAGAGCGGTGCCACCGAAGCGTGAAGAGGACCGCGGCCAGGAAGGCGTGCACTATTGCAGAAGCGGTCTATAGATATAATGCAACACCGAGGGATGCTGTGACTGCTGTGAGCGCACCCGCCAATGCGATCCATCGCTACCGAGTGCGCATCAAGGGCATTGACGCGCGTCTGCCTGATCGGCGGGGAACAAGAGGGCCGTATGAATTAGGGGACACCGTCTGGGTGAAGCCTCCCAATAGCCGGTGCACCACCAGTTTTCGAAGGGGACGAATCACCGGCATCGTCAGTGAGCAGGCCGTGCTGGTTGATGGTACTCCACGCCATGTGAGGGACATTCGGCCCGCCCTGAATACGAATTCGTTGACAAGTAGCGGCAGTGGTGAATCATCCAATGACGAACTGTGGATTCGACCTACGCCCCGCGAGTCTGATGGTCCGACTGCGAACCCCGACGCTGTTGCCGATAATTCCGATGCCACTTCTGAGAGCTCAGATGAAGAAATCCAGACAATCCCCCTTCGTAGGAGTGCCCGCAACAAGCGGCCACGTCCGCCTTGCCACATGTGTGGTCTTGAGACCAGGGGGGAGTGTGAACATGAAAGGGCGACTAGCGGCGGCTCTGGAAAAAAGAGTTCGTTTGTGTCTGGCGTGCAGAGCAGTAATCTGTTCCAAAGAAAGAAAATAATAATAATACTCACCGCTGTCTTAATAATCCACCTTCAGCTCATTCTAAAGGAAAAAAGAGAGGAGGCCCTCGAGTGGAATTTTTATAGACTGAGGAAATGGATTATGGGTAGAGAAATGGATTATAAAACTGACCGACCAAGTTCACTCGGCAGCAGTGGCGTCAATTTTTTGAGTGGCGTCGAGTCTTTTTTCAGTCCAGTCTTTGACGGAATACTGACAAAAGTTACCTTCTCCTTCTGACTTACCCGCTTTCCTGCTAGAGACACTTTTTGTATAGCTAAGTTTTTAATTTTATTTAATTTTTCGTTTCCTTGTTTTGTTCTATTCATTTTATTTTCTAGCTTTTTGTTACTTTATTTTCGTATTTTTTTCTGGCCGCCATTTTTGTTTTTGTTTAGGTCGGACCGTGTGACTTAATTTTTGTTTTCATTTTTCAGTTTTTAGTTTTGCCTTACGTGCTACATTTAATTTTTGTTTAAACTTTATTTTTATTTTGTAATTTTCTCGCGACTTGTAAACTGAATATTATCTGATTTCCTCCACACTTTAACGTTTTCTTTTTCCAGCCCCTCCCCATATTACTTTTACGGAAGTAGCCTTTTAGGCAACTCTCCGCTCTTTTTGTTTGAAACTTTATTTTTATTGAAACCTATTAACGTTTATTGACCACCTTCCCATTATTTTCTTTTAGTAGCCTTTTTAGGCGACTCCTTCGTTTTTTATTGTTAACGTGTAAAGTTTATTTTGTGAATTTTGTAAAGCTACTTATCGTTTATCGCCTTTAGGTAAATTTTTTTTTTTTTTTTTTTGTGAATTGTAAGCTGTTTTGTTATTTTTGTTTGCCATATTAGGCTAATTTTTATTTGCCATTACTGTGGCTATTCCTTTAACCTTGCGAGGTTTATTTGTTTCCCCCTATTTCTCCCGCTTTTCCCTCCCCTCCCTATTCTCATTGGATTTACGGAGGAAAATATATTGGCGACGTTGTGTTGCTTAATTTTAAAAAAATGGCCGACTCAAGTCGGTCAGTGAAAAAGAAACTTTTGTTTGACCCTCCTTGGAAGGGTCCACCGGAAAAGGATGATGAGTCTTTTCCCCCTCTAATTGTTGAAAATAAGGATCAACAACAAGAGAAGACCAAAAAAGATGTGAAGAAGAATATGGTGGCCGAAAATGGCCAAAAGAATGAGGAATCTTTTCCCCCTCTTCCTACTTCAAGTAAGACGGATGAAAAGACAGAGACCCAAAATGTGGTGGCCGATAATGGCCAAAAGGATAACGAGACCAAAATTGATGAAGACCAAACGAAAGATACCGAGGCCGAGGAATCGCCCTTGGGCTGGAAGTCCCCACAAAAGGTAAAAATCAATTTGACGGAGTTTCTGGAGAGAGCCAAGAGTTACGCTCATCTTGTGACAGAAGATGGACTCTTGGAGGATCCCCAGGAATTAAGAAAAATTGAAAAAAGAATTGTATCAGTCCTTGTGGTCGACAAGCGTTCGCGCAAGATTTGTCGCCCCACAAAAGACAGTGTTGAAGACA
The DNA here is from genome assembly GCA_037127315.1 of Ascarosepion bandense. Lineage (NCBI taxonomy): Eukaryota > Metazoa > Mollusca > Cephalopoda > Sepiida > Sepiidae > Ascarosepion > Ascarosepion bandense. Next base: position 19,548 of record JBBBDQ010025144.1, on the reverse strand, counting down.
CTGCAGTCCACGGGGGTCAAGCCCTTACGAATCGTAAAAGGCACGGGCTTTTTCACGTGGGACGTGCTGCTGCCCACGCCGGAAGATTGCCTAAAGATGGTATCAAAAGATCTTATAACGAAAGATTTTATTATTAGAACAGAATACCTAGGCATGCGTAGGACCAAGGTGGCAGTGTACGAGGTCCCTCCTCAGGTCATCGGGGAGCATCTCGCGGCGTACTTTTCTCAATTCGGTGAGATTGTAGATGCCTCCTGCGAGGACCTGACCGGGGGATGGTCTTTCGTGATTATGATGAGTGGTAAAGGATTCGATACCATCCCCAACTGTCTTGACGTTGGGGGCCTGAGACTACCGGTGATAGTGACCGGTCGCAAACCGACATGCTGGAGGTGCGGAAAGATTGGTCACCTCTCCTCCTCCTGCCCAGAGAAGAAGGCCTCTGGAAGCCAGGCCCCTGAAGACCAAAATACCCCTCTGGCCGCTTCTGTGACAAAATCCGTCCCGCCTGTAGTGGGCATGCCAGCAACCAGGACCGGTGTGGTAGTACCCCCGGTTGGGTCAAAACATCGGCCCTCATTCCCCGAAAAGCCTTCGCCTGCTACAAGTGTAGTATCGGAGAAGGAAAAGGGGGAATGGCAGGTTGTTGGCAGGACCAGAGGGAAGCGTCAAGCTGCGGGACCTCAGTCCCCTGATGCTCCCAGGACTAAAGGCACGTACAGCCCCTCTCCCTCTACCAGCAAGAAGGGCGACGCCTCGGCCTGGTCTGCACCATCAATAGAGGAGATGCGCAAAGCATACGACCCAGGCTACGAGGGCATGAAGAAAGCACAAAAACTAAAGGAGGAACTCGCAAAGAAACAAACACGTCCCTCTGTCTCTGCCCCGTCCTCTCCTGAAAAAAAAGAAATGCCCCAAAAAGTCCCACTCCTCACAGCCCACTCCAAGGAAATCTGCTCCTCTTAGTAGAGACCCCAGCCCATTCCGAATACCATCACAACCAACCCCCAGCCCCTCTCCCAAAAAGCTGTTACCACCACCTTCAAAGAGGCAAAGGAGCCCCACAGCAGAGGATAGGGAGGCTCGGAAAAAGGCGACAAGAGCAACCTACTTAATGGGGGAGAATATTTGCAGAGTTTCACCAGCCCAGGAAGATAGGGCCAGGAACTTTGGCAATAGGATCAGCAAATTAAAGGTCCTATTGGCAATGAAAAAATGCAAGGAGAAAGACATTGAGAAACCAAAAAATTTTCCTCATGCAAAAAGGATGCTGACGGTTGTAAGAACTGGAACAGGTACTGGAAAGGTGTGGGACATGCTCCTGGAAGCAGGGAAAGCCTTTAAAATGTCCCCACCTATAGTAACAATGGAGGAGGATTCCTTACAAAAGTTGAAAGAATGTTGTGTAGGACGGGTCCCAATTTTAGTTCACCCCTCCCTTTACAGGGCAATGAAACTAACATTTCCTTGGGATGTTGGTGGCCTCTCTCATGATGGCACCATTGACAAAGAAATGGGCAAGGGATCTATGGGAGAGGCTGTCGGCATCCTTTCCCCGTCCATGTTCTGTCCAGAAACTCAACCCTAATTAAGGATCACAATGGCTCTTTGGTTAGCAAGTATAAATGCCCGGGGGCTGAGGTCCGAGTCTCGGAGGGTGAGACTCACTCATGATCTCCAGCGCCTCGGGGTTGATGTTTGTTATCTACAGGAAACCCGGTTTTTAGCTGGCGACTATGAGGGCATTCTGTCTAGGGATTACGATCTCTATTCAGCATGTTTTGATGGTCGTTCTAGAGGAGTTTCTTGGCTAGTGAGCAAGTCATTGGGTGCGGCGTGTACGCTTGTCTTCGCGGATCCAGCGGGCAGGATTTGTGTGCTGGATATTACCATAAAGGAGAAGTCTTTTCGGCTCATTGGGGTTTATGCGCCCAATGTCCATAGGGAGCGTCCTGCTTTGTTTCGGCAGCTCGAGTCGTTCTTTGGAACATCGAGGCGGGTAATTTTAGCGGGGGATTGGAATGCCGTCCTTGACCCTGAGAAAGATCGGATAGGAGAAAGATCGGGTACTAACAACCCGGATGTGAAACCATTTCGGGAATTTATCGACAGGAATGATCTTGTCGATAAGTACCGAAATGAACACCCCCGGGAGGTAGTGTGGACTTGGACTAATAGGGGCAGCTCGGATTCGAAGGTACGCGCAAGCTACCTCGACCGAGTCCTAGTTAGGAGAGTCGACGTAGGGCTCTTAGGTTGTCCAAGTTTCCATTCCATAGTTTACACGGATCATAGGCTCGTCCGGGTTCGTGTAAACTTAGATAAGCCTAAGGTTAAGTTGGCTGGCTACTGGAAATTGAACGCGTCATTATTTGATAGCCAAGATTTCCAGCACCAGCTTTTACTAACACTAAAGCGGGAACTGACGGGGGCTGTGGTTGGGAATAAGTGGTGGGACACACTTAAATCCAAAATTAGGTCGTTTGCTGCCGACTATAGTCGTCGGCTCAACTTAGCTAATTTAGCGGCGCAAACGACGTTAGAGAAAAAAGTTGATCGGGCAGTTAAATCCCGTAATAGTGGGGACGTAGCCTTAGCTAGGGCCGAGCTGGCCTCCTTGCTTATCAAGAAGGATCAAGCTCTGGTAGTTAGGGCTAGGTTAAAAAGAATGTCTTCTGAGGCAACGAATATGGCCGCAGAACTGCGTGCAGAGGAAGCTAGGCAAGCAGCCAATCGGCATATCAAGGACATCACATTGCCGGATGGTCGTACCGTGACTACAGACGTGGGTATATGTGGAGCTTTTCGGGATTACTTCCAGGATCTTTTCACCAGGGAGCCCGGTCTGAGCTCTGCTCAGTTCGACACCTATTTGGCTGACTTTCCCCGCCTCTCGGCTGCTGAAGCGGCTAGGTGCGAGGGGCCCATAACAGAGTCGGAAATCTGGGATGCGCTGAAATTGGTTGGCCGGGACAAAACTCCAGGTTTGGATGGTCTTCCCTACGAACTGTACTTGAGGCAGTCGTCCGTTCTTGTTCCTCTGCTGGCTCTTGTTTATAACAACTGGATGAAGCAGGGGTCTATACCTCGTCGCTTCACCAGGGGTGTAATCAAGTTGCTTCGCAAGAGCAAGAGCGGTGGGGGTGGCATAGATAATTATCGGCCTTTAACGATGTTAAATACTGACTTAAAGATTTTTGCCAAGATCTTGGCCGGCCGTTTGCAGGCTGTCCTCTCTAGTCTGATTGGCCCCGAGCAGACTTGTGCTGTGAAGGGCAGGACTATTCAGGACAACCTTCATTTGGTACGCCTGATCATCGAGAAAACCGACACCGAAGCCGCGCTGATCAATTTGGATCAGTCCAAGGCATTCGATAGGGTTGACCATCGTTTCTTGGAGTCTGTCCTTTCCGCCGCCGGTTTCGGGCCGTACTTTCGCTCCTGGATTCGACTGCTGTATGAGTCCCCCGGTGCGCTGGTGGAAGTGAATGGGGTAAGATCGAAGCCCTTCACTTTATCTCGCTCCATTCGTCAAGGTTGTCCACTTTCGCCTTTGCTGTACGTTCTTGCGTTGGAGCCATTCCTTCGCAAGTTAAAGGCGAATCCGGTCCTTCGCGGAATTTCCGTACCTGGTGCTACCACCTCGGCCAGGTACTCCGCCTATGCTGACGACGTTTCGGTTTTTGTGTCGAGCAAAGCCGAGATTGACGAAGTCAGCAAAGAAATCAGATGTTATGAGACGGTGACAGGGGCCAAGATCAATCGCGATAAGTCTGTTGGCTTGCGATTGGGTGCGTGGAAGGGAGTTTCTCTTCCCGGACCTTTCCTCTGGACGGACGGGCCGATCAAGATTCTCGGCGTCTTTTTCGGTCCAGATCTCCAGTTGGAAATGAATTGGTCGGAGGTTCGAGAGAAGGCCGAGGGCGCAGTTCGTCTGTGGACTCGGAGGAAGCTCTCCTTAAAGGGGAGGGCGGAAGTATGTGCCTCGCACATCTACCCGATTCTCCTTTACCGACTCTCGGTACTTCCTCTCCCGTGTGCCATTCGTTTGGGTTTAATTCAGTTCTTGTTCTCCTTCCTTTGGGGAGAAGGCAAGTCTCCCAAGGTACGTCGCGAGATCTGTTGCCTGCATCCATCTGAGGGCGGTCTGGGCATGCCTAGCGTTGAGATTCGTCAACACACGCTTCGCATTAGATTCCTGGATCGAATGTGTATGCTGGAGGATGAGAACGGCGCCCTCGTTCAAGAGGACGTCCATAAAAACTTTCCATCCCTGAGAAGTGTGCATTTGTCGGAGGAGGAGGCCGGCCGTACTCCTCGTGGCGAGTGCTCCTTCTATAAAGAATGTCGTTTGGCTCTCCAGTTTCTCTTGCGGGCTACGGATGGCCTCTCCAACGCCCAATCGTTGTCTCTTAGGGCATTATATCGGGTTTTAGTTAGGGGGGCCGTTCAAGATGAACTGATTGGCGAGCTCGGGCTTACGAAGCAGGAGGCTCGCTCCATATGGCCTTGGGCGCCTGGGTTGAAATGTCTCACTAACGATGAGGCATCACTCACCTGGCTGATGATTCGAAAGGCTCTCTGGGTAGGCAAGAGGCTTCATGCAGCGGGCCTAACACCAAAATCAACCTGCGTGCGTTGTGGGCTGACGACGGAAACCGTCGATCATGCCTTCTTCCACTGCAGTGTTGTTGCTCCGTTGTGTAAGTTTCTTGAAGACCTCATGGTTCGTATGCTGCGTGGAAAGTTCTTTGTCCTTGAGGCTAGTTCTGTTTGTAGCAATGTCGTACCTCCGTTATCTAGGGCTGAGCACTATGTGCTCTTTTGCTTACTAGGTGTTATGCGAATCGTGATTTGGACGACGCGACAGAAGGAATTCTATGGTGATGAGAAGTTTACCTCTTCCCAACTGATCTTGTTCTTTAAGCATCAGCTTAAAGTCAAGATCAGGACGGAAAGGAAACGACTCACTCCATCTGAATTTGGCAAAAGGTGGGTGAGTCTTGCGCGATTCTGTCGAGTGAAAGGTGCTGACCTGGAGTGGTTGTTTGATGCTGGTTAGGCATCAGGATATTGGGTGTGCTGGGCAGAACATGTGCACCCCGTCCCTGTTAGGTTAGAGTAGGTAAAGTTTGATTTTCTGTTTTTTGGCTTCAATGTTAACTTAGCTAGGTTATGATTGCTCATTGGCCCCCTTTTCTTTTTTCTCCCCTATTTTTCTTTAGTTTAACCCCCCTTCCCTTCCCTCCTTAGGTGTTCAACAATGTTAGTTCCCCGGTGGATGCGTGGCGACTTTCGTTATTTTTCAAGTGTGCTTTTCGTTTTTGTTATGATGTTTAAATGTGTGAGTGATTGTGTGAGTAATTGCTGATCGGATATATGGTATTATACTTCTAAAGCCACGCATTATATTTCGTCCGGGGAAGTGATTTTGCTGTCACATTATTAGAGTAGTGGGGGGCTTTTATTACTAATATGATTTTGTTTAGTTTCTTGTACATATCTTATTTTCATTGTATAAAATCATTGGGGATTTTAAATGTTGTTATTTCTGCCCATGCCCTCCACTGAACATTGTACATATGGGAGTTAAGTAGGACTACATAGAGAACCTGAGGTATTATGGTGGACGTGGTAAGAATGGTAAGTAAAAATGTGGTTTTATGGTGAAAGGTTATTGTAAGCGTGTCAGGGTCAACGAAAGTGAATAGCTAAGTTAGATATAGGACAGTTGATGACCAGCCTTTCCCCATCCCCGTATTAGGCCTTGTGCCGCATTTGTACTTCTGTACAATAAATAATGCAGTGGCGTCAATTTCTTGGCGAGAAGCTGACGCAGAGAGACGCAGTGAAAAGGTGGAAGGAGGAAAGTGGAGTAGGAAGAGGAAGAGGCGTAGCAAGAAGCCAGCTGGGAGAGCGTTGAATTGAAATCCAACGGTCTGCGGTTCGATCCCTGGTTCTGCACTCACTAGAAGAAAGTGTGCAACAGTATGTATCTTCTTTTTTATGTGCCATGTTCTTTCAGGACGTAGGTGATCATGGCTTTCCACATCTCCCTGTCTCTGGTGGCTCTTAGCACGCTTTTTCCAGTTGCACCACGCAACCCTCGTTCCGTCATCCACCTAATCAGGTCCTTCAAATATGTTATTCACTGCTTTTCCTGTCTCTTTTCCCCTCTATCTGGCCTGTTAGTATCAGGTTCTCCAAGCTCTTCTTCCTCATTCCATATCTCAGGAACTTTAGTTGTCTCTTCCTGATGCTCAGTATTAATTTCCTTTTCGTTTCCATCCTTTCTAAAACCTCGTCATTGCTCACATGCTCGGTCCATGATATCCGCAGCATCCTTCTGTAAAATCACATTTCAGTTGCTTTAAGTTTTTCCTTCATCTTCGAAGATATTGTCCAACATTCACTGCCATATTGATGAACTGACGTCACATAGCAATCCAATACTCTCCTCTTTGTTTCTAGCGAAATTGTCCTGTTTCTTAATACTTTATTCAATTTTTGGAATGCTTCTTTCGTCATGCCAATTCGCCTTCGGATCTCTGTGTCGTACTTTCCGTCTTCTGTTAGAACACTTCCTAGGTATTTAAATTTTTCTACCTGCTTGATTTTAGAGTCCCTCACCTGTATTTGGTATTTTGGGCTGCACTTTTTGCTGATGATCATGCATTCGGTTTTCTTGCAGTTTATTTGTATTTTTTTTGTCACTCTCTTCAGCTACCTTCTGTAAGAGGTCTTGTAGTTTTCTTTCTGTGTCTGCTATCAGCACTGTATCATCTGCGTACCTTATATTGTTTAAACTGTGGCCTCCGATGACGAATCCTGGCATAACTTCTAGGGTTCTCAGAATAGTCTCGCTGTATAAGTTGAATAGATCCGGTGAAAAGACACATCCTTGTCTTACGCCCCTTTCAATCTTTATATAAGTGTTGAATTCGTTACCTGTCCGTATGCAGGCAGCTTGCTGCCATTAGAGATTCTTAATTACTCTTAGGTCTTTCCCAAATATGTCGAGGCTGCCAAGCATCTCCATCAATTCTTTGTGGCGTATTTTGTCAAACACCTTTGCATAATCAATAAAACATAGGTACAAGTCCTTCTTCATCTGTATTTCAGAGAGCATCTTAATCATAAATATGGCGTTTCTTCCAGTGTCTTTGACGAAACCGCACTGTTCTCGTCCTATCTCTGGCCTGATTCTGCTTCTCGCTCTATTCATCAGGATTCGGACGATCAGTTTTGTTACATGGCTCATTGAACTGATGGTTCTGTGGAGTTCACACTCGTTTTCCCCTGGCTTTTTAGGCAGCGCTATGAAGATCGACTTGCTGAGGTCATCTGGTATTACACCATTATTATAAATTTCATTTATTATTTCTGTAATTTTCTCTATGCCAAATTCTTCCAGGGCTATCAGCAGCTCTATGACTATGCCGTCTGGTCCAGCTGCTTTGTTTCTGTTTAGTTTGGCTATTGCAGATTCCACTTAAGAATTTAATATTTCTGGTTCGTCCACATCTTTGTGTATTATTGGTTGCTCTCTTTTGTGGAAAAGATCTTTATATATTTTTCTCATCGTTGCAGTATTTCCTCTTTCTCCAAAATGATTGTTCCTTCCTTGGATTTTATAAATCATGTTGAAAAGCAGGTTTTTTCCTGTCGGTTCTTTTATTTCTTTATGCATGTCTGCTTTATTATGCCTGCTCAGTCTTTCTACTTCTGCACATTTGTCATCAAGCCATTCCTCTTTAGCCTGTCTGCATTTTCCCCTTATTTCCTTGTGTAGTTCCCTGTACTCCATTCTATGTTTTGATATCATTTTCTACCTCCTTTGCATCATGTCGAGAATCTCTTCAGTCATCCACTAGTTTTTTCTTCTGCGCTTGTTTTCCTTTGGGGCAATGTTGTTTGCTGATGTCACTATCGCTTCCTTGAGTGAGTCCCATTTCGATTATCCTTTTCCAATTTTTTCTTCATATTGGATTTTCACGCTGTTAGTGTATTCTTTCTGCAGGTTGAGGTAATTCACGAGTGTGTTGTATTTCAGTTTTGGTGCTGCACTAGGTGTCTTCAATCTCCGGAGTTTCACCTTTAGTTTGCAGATGACTGGGACGTGGTCACTTCCACAGTCGGTTCCTGGATAGGCTTTGCTTTGAACCACGGTGTTTTTGACTCTCCTGTTTATGGTTATGTAGTCTATCTGGTTTTTCGTGTCGCGTCCTGGGCTTCTCCATGTCCATAGACGTCGTGGGTGTTCTTGAAACCAGATGTTAATTATTACCTGATCATTTGCTGTGCACCATTGGGCCCATTTTTCTCCTCGTTCATTGCGGATTCCTAAACCAAAGTTGCCAGTTGTCATTCCTTCCCTCTCCTTGTCTACTTTGGCAGTCAAATCTCCTATGATGATTCTAATTTCTTAGCTTTTATATTGAATCTTGGCATTGTCTAGAGTGAAGTAAAAAGATTCTATTTCTTCTTCAGTGCTTTGTGTTGTTGGTGCATAGACAACTACAATTGCTATGTTAAACAGTCTCCCTTTCAGTTTGACTAGGAGAACTCTTTTGGAGAACTGACAATATCCTAGAACGCATTTCTTCATTTCTTTGTCCAGTATTAAGCCGACACCTTTTTCGTTATTTTTTTCTCCTGCATATATTATCCTATGGTTGTTGTTGCTGAAATCTCCATTATTTGGCCATCTGGTTTTGCATATTCCCAGAATATTGATGTTCAGTCTGTTCATCTCCTGCTTGACATTCTCTAGTTGTCCACAGTTGTTGAGCGTTCTGACGTTCCATGTCCCCAAGGTAAACCCTTTCTTTGTTGCACACAGTCGCAGGGTAACGGTCAAGAGACACCTGTTGCTCATATCTTTCCTTCCCGGGCGAGGGACACAGTTTGGGAAAAAGATTCCCTTTACGCCGTTGGTGCTAACAGTCACCGAATGAGGGTCAGGTGACACTTGTAGCCCATGTCGGTCCTTGCCGGGCGAGGAGTTGCTTCCTTTGAAAGCAACCCCCTTCACGCCGTTAGGTTTCATACATTTTTGTTGTACAGCCATGATTATAAACAGGATAGATAGATAGCGGGATGGTATCCTGTTGCCTTCTCCACGGTGATTTATTGAGACACCACCTCTAGTTGGCTGGCCGTTGATTCATTTAGAGTTCCCCCGCCTTTTGTAGGTTTAAATTTCTTTATCCTACCGGGTTGCTAACATCACGTAAAAAAAGTTGGGTAGAACAAAGAATATAAATATTAAATATATACTTAGAAGTTCAAGTAACTAGTCATGTAAAGGAAAATATGTCAATTCTCAAGATTAGCATTTCGTTTCCAGTAGACGAAAAGTTGGAAAATTATCTTTGACTTCGCCGTAATTTCTCAAAGACAAACCTTTTTTCAGTCTTTGTTGGAGAACTTCCATAACCCTTTTTAGTCGAGACGCAAAGAAACGGTGGGGGGAATAAAACGCTAGGCAATATTTGCATTTAAATAAATAAAAAATTCATTTTTACATTTTAAATTGAACATTAATCTACAGAAATAGAAAATAATAATAATCTGAAATCAAAACATTAAATAAAAAAAGAATTGTACAAGAATGAAACGAATCTTTTTTTAAAGTTTGTCCTAACTAACGAAAAGATATCATCTGCAGGACTAAAAGGTAAGCATGCCGTTTCCAGTAAACGGAAAGTTGGAAAATTATCTTTGACTTGCCGCAATTTCTCAGAGACAAAAATATATTTCTATAAAAGTGTATTTTTATACTTTCATAGAGTTTTGACTCCAGTTTGGGGGTTAAATATTTACCCATAGCTGGGACCCTAACAGGTGCTACCACTCTGGGTCAGGGTGGACCTGAGAACAACAGCAATTAAGAGGTGATTCTTCACAACCTCTCAATCAGAGGCCTTGCTGCCGGATGCAGTTTACCGCCATGTCCAAGACCGAACAAAGATGAGGACAATAGTCCGAATAATGTAAATACTACCTCATCCGGATGTGCGTTGTGGTGCAGTGGATATCGGCTCGGAACGAGAAATCGGGGAGCTGAGTTCGAATTCCAGTTGAATTCATTGCATTCACTTACGCGCAAATACCCTTCCTTCCAGTTATGGGTTAAATAACAGGACAGATTGGATTCTATAGCGTTGGCTGGCAACCAATCTACCGCAGAAAGCAATGGTAACCTACTGCGGGATAATTTTCTGCCCACTCAGTCATGTTTCGAAAGCGTGTATCACGTATGGCACTTAACTGACTGACTGACCTCGTCTCAGAAATATAGACAAATGCAGAAGGAACACTTATACTCAAAATCAGAAAAAAGACAGCTGAAATTAATTGGACACATAATGAAGAAGGAGAGCTTGGAAAACTAAAGCCTCACGGGGCTTTTTTTTAGTAAAGGCGAAAAACTGCTTAGAACCATACAAAATAGAGAGTTGTACATAGCCATGATTTGCTATATCCTGAAGAGAAGCGGTACATAGAAGACAAAGGCCGTTGATATACAATCACGCTTCAATTAGAAAATAATAGTAATAAAAACTGTATGAACTTCGTTCACATATCAGTTTTAAATAAATCTACGCTAGAATGCGTACATATTGATTTCCTGCTATGTTTCCTTTAATTCCTCCTCGGATTCTTGTTACATAATTGCAAATTAATTACATCTGGATTACGTTTCGCTGAATCGTCCAAAAACTTAAGCGGCAACTTCATATATAGAGATCGTATTTTATTATGTTGGTCAACGACATCAGAGGCAGATGTGGTTGGTATGGCATCAGAGGTTCAACCGTCCCGTCAATAAACCATTGTATTATTTTTGCCTTGACTCAAATAGCAGTCTGAGAAATGTTGTCGGAAATGAAACTGCGGAATCGGAACTGTGTCATCGAATTCCTTCATATCGAAAAAAAACTTTCATGCTAACTAAATAGTGAAGGAAAAACAAATAGTGGATGTGAGCACAGTTAATCGGTGGATAATGCGTTTTAGCAGAGGTGATAGTGGTGTGTATGTGATAAACCTCATTCTGAGTGATTCTGAACAGGGGAGACTGTGTAGGAAAAAATAATGAAGACAGAGTTAGAAAAACTGACACCGACAGAGTATCTTCTTCCTTTTCTGTATGCCGTGTCTTTTGAGAACGTAAGCGATCATGGCCTTCCACATCTCTCTATTCCTTAGAGCAATACCGTTTAACTTACTGCTCCTCTTGAACACTGCTCTGCCATCCATTTGCTCAAGCCCATCAAGTATGCCATGCATTGCTTTCCTCTGTCTCTTTCCCTCTGTCCTGTAAGTATCAGGTTCTCCAAGCATTCCTTCCTCATTACATGTCTTAGAAACTTCAGGTTACTTTTCTTGATGTTAAGTATATGCTTCCTTTTCGCTTCCATCCTCTCCAAAACTTCTCCGTTGCTAATGTTTTGTCCCTCGTATTCTCAGCATCCTTCTGTAGAACCACATTTCGGTTGCTTCACGTCTTTCCTTAATCGTTGATGAGATGGTCCAGGATTCGCTGCCATACATATAGTACAGTACAGGACATACTGAAAGGAAAAGAGAAGAAATAGCTACTAACCGCCCGGTTCACACTCCACTCATGTCTATTGAACAGGTTAAGAGGCTCATCCCTTGTTCCCTGTTTAGGATGTGGTTTCCGGCTTTCTCTTTTCCAATCTTCTCACTTTGTTTTTTTTTTTTAATTGGAGTAGATAGATCTATCTATCGCCCGGTTCACACTCCACCCATGTCTATTGAACAGGTGAAGAGGCTCATCCCTTGTTCCCTGTTTAGGATATGGTTTCTGGCTTTCTCTTTTCCGATCTTTTCACTATTACGTAGCCCCCTGCACATCACTGGCATTACCACCCTGCTCGGGGTGATACGATTAAAAAAAAATAGTTTAGATAACAATTGCGTGGTTGAAAAGTCTAGGGGTGTTGGCCAACATAAGCAAACAAGTAGACAAACAAACAAATAATATAGATCTATCTACTCCAATTGAAAAAAAAAGTGAGAAGATTGGAAAAGAGAAAGCCAGAAACCACATCCTAAACAGGGAACAAGGTATGAGCCTCTTAACCTGTTCAATAGACGTGGGTGGAGTGTGAACCGGGCGATAGATAGATCTATTGTTCTGCATGTTTGTGTGTACGACCCTCACGCTTTTTACCTAAGATAAAAGTGTAGTATCTGTCCGATCCCTGTTCGTTCTTGGCATATACTATTATTGTGCATGTTTATATGTACGACTGTTACTGATATGCCTACTATCAGAATGTAGTGAGTGCTTTATTCCCAAGCATTTTTGTCTTGTACTTTAATTAGGATGTGCGTTGTGGTACAGTGGATATCGGCTCGGAACGAGAAACCGGGGAGCCGAGTTCGAATTCCAGTTGAATCCATGTATTCACTTACGCGCAAATACCCTTGGGAAAGGTATTAATTCGTCTCTTCCTTCCAGTTATGGGTTAAATAATAGGACAGATTGGGTTCTGTAGCCTTGGTCGGCAACCAGTCTACCGCAGAAAGCAATGGCAACCTACTGCGGGATAATCTTCTGCCCAGTCAGTCATGTCTCTTTCGAGACATGATCGCCCAAGCGTGTTTCGCGTGTAGCACTTAACTGACTGACTGACGTAACGAAAGATGTTTGTTAATTTTTAAATCTTAGGAGTTTTTTAATTAAAAAAAATTAATCCATTAAATCATTATCTAACTAGCATTCCTTTGAACAGAATGTATAAGGATTTAAAAAAAAATCAGGTATAGTCCGAAATTGCAAGTGTTTAGTCTATTTATGAAAGTGGTAGGACATATGGTGGGCAAAAGAAACAGAGGGAAATAGAGCTTCTGTAAATGGATGAAAGAACAGGTACACAACATGAGAAAAGAAAGACTATCGAATTTGACACACATCGGTCATATTGAAGGCAAAAGAAAGATGGAAACTGCGAGTAACCTACCTAACAAGTTTGTGTAATTATATGAAAGAACGGGGAATGGGAGAGATAGTCAAATGAAAAGCATTACTAAGAGTTATAAAGAATGTAATTTTTATAGTTGATTTAGAAATAAAACTAAAATAGACATATTTTTAGGAGTGTCTATCATGTTTGTGGATATATAAATTTTTTTTTCTAAACATATACTGTTAAATATAAGAGACAATGAATGTCTCAACAATACAATAATCCTCACTCATACACACAGTAAAAAGAACCTTCAGATCCTGGAGGCCATCTACATTAAATCCAAACAACCCACACTTAATAGAATCACATTTAAATATATGGTCTAGTTATCATTTCGAGCTCTCACGCGGTGTGACGTCATAGAGCCGCATTACAAATTTACGAACAGCGTTTGTTATTTTTGGTAACTGTTATCGTTGCTTAGCAAAGTTTTATGACAACACAAGATAAAATCGTCGCTGATGGTGGATGTTTTTTATGTTAACGTCCTTGTAACCTCTCTGCAGATGGCTCATGTGAGCCGAAAGCTTAGAACTAACTTAATAAAAAAATGTCCAAATTTTGGAGAATTTTTGTCCTTAATTTCACCTCAAATTAAAGCCAAAATACGATGTTTAGAACAGCTCATGATTAAACATAAGACATTCATTCTCTTATATTTAACAGTATATGTTTAAAAAAATTATCCGCGGCCTCTATACACACACACACACACACACACACATATATATATATATATATATATATATATATATATATAAAGAAAACTCAACCCATAATTAAAGTGATTATAAACCCTGATTTATTTCGGCAGGCATTTAAAACGTCAGTCTCGTCATACCCAAACAATCAAATAGTTTAATTCAGAATATTAAAAAAAATAGGTTAGCTCAGAGAATAAATATTGAGGTTAGGTAAATGGTCTGTTTCCTATATTTTTTTTAATTTCCTGCATGATGTGTTTCCTAAATGTCCTGCATGATGTGTTTCCTAAATGTCCTGCATGATGTGTTTCCTAAATGTCCTGCATGATGTGCTTCCTAAATGTCCTGCATGATGTGCTTCCTAAATGTCCTGCATGTTGTGTTTCCTAAATGTCCTGCATGATGTGCTTCCTAAATGTCCTGCATGTTGTGTTTCCTAAATGTCCTGCATGATGTGCTTCCTAAATGTCCTGCATGATGTGCTTCCTAAATGTCCTGCATGATGTGCTTCCTAAATGTCCTGCATGATGTGCTTCCTAAATGTCCTGCATGATGTGCTTCCTAAATGTCCTGCATGATGTGTTTCCTAAATTTTCTTTACAATTACATGGTGTGTTTCCTATATTGCTCCTTATTGACATAAGTTGTGCTCTCCCTATTTTGAACACTCTACTTATAAGAAATTTGTCATACAAATGGAAAAAAATCCTCATATTCTTTAAAAATATTCTTTATCTATCTTTGAATTCTTTCACCAGATCTCTCATGGAGAAAATCAATGCAATTTTAAAGAAAATTTTAATCTAGAATCCCAAAAGACACCTCCAAGTAATAAACTACTGGATTCTTTTGAAGCTAATTTGTTAAATTTTAAAAAAAATCAGTTTCAAAAGATCTTCCAATAATTTTGTACAAAAGGTGAACCAAGACATGGAAAGAAATTAAAAAAATCACATGATTTATAGATCAAGGAGGGACAAATAAAAAATATAAAAAATTAATCCCTCCTGTTATTAAAAACTCATCCTCAATAATATTACCAGCAATTATAAAATTGATAAAGATCAAGGAACTGTCTCTAAAATTAACCAAGATGCTTCTGAGTTTGCTAGTATATTTAACATTGAAGATAGTGAATAAAATCCACCGTAAAATGCTTATTTACTCTTGAAATATCATGAACCTAACTTCGACAATAAACTACAAACCAGATTAATTAACCCCTACAAAACTGAGTTAAGACTCATTTCCCAAAATATAATAAAAATATTAATAATTAGTGCTATGCAAAAATCATCCTTTAATAATCTGTGGAAAGATTCTTCTGATACTATTTAACATTAAAAACAAAGATAAGGACATCTTTATTCAATTCGATATTATAGATTTCTACCCTTCCATTTTTAAATGCTGCTGTTGAATAGTTTGTATTTCACTAAGAACTATGTAGATATTACAGATGAAGACTATAAAGTTATTTTAGCATCTAGAATATTGGTATTATCAATAATATTTCTACTTGGATAAAAAGTCTCTTTGGAATTTCTGCCGGAACATGGAAACAAAGATTTTATAATCATTAGTACATTTTCTCTACGCCCTACACTAAATTCTAGACCCCTCGTTTAAATATTTCTGGCAATTATAGACAGTGGTTCCTACCCACAGATTGAATGGAAGATTATAGGTAATTACAAACCCCAATTAGCTTTAGAAATAGATGTAACTTATGCTTAAATGAAAAAATAAATAAATTTAGTGAAACGAGCCAGCTTTTGAACCAAAAGAATGAAGGGATTTTTAAATACTGAAACAAATACAAATTTAAATTACCTGTTTAGGAATTTGTTTCTCTACAAATAATTTTTCTAGCAAATTCAGCTTCATTTTTGTGAATTTTTCTAACTTTTAATCTTATTATTATTATATAATTACCTTTTTAATTATTTGTGATTATCATCATATTCGGCTATATATGTTCATTTTCATTTTTTACGATTGTATTTGAATTTCTTTTGTCTTTATACGGTTATTTTAAGTTCTGTATATATCATTGGAGTAGAAAGACTTATTGGAGTAGATAGACTAAACTATCACCCGGTTCACACTCCACCCACGTCTATTGAACAGGTGAAGAAGCTCATCCCTTGTTCCCTGTTTAGGATGTGGTTTCCAGCTTTCTCTTTTCCAATCTTTTCACTCTTACGTAGCCCCCTGCGCAGCAGTGGCGTTACTACCTTGCTTGGGGTGATATGATTAAAAAAATATATTGCGTGTATATACGGATTTCTTAGGTGTGTGGGTGTGCATTTGTTTGTGTGTGGTAATATCTATTTACTTGTGTTGTTTTTGTATCTTAGATTGTTTTCCTTTATGATTTATTTATGTATATGTGTGTGCTGGTGTATGTGTATTTTTCAATTTTTATGAAATTTCCGTTACGATCGCTATATTTTAGTGTCAAGTTAGATACTTCTCAACCTTTCATCTAACCTTAATATTTCTTCACTGAGATAACCTATTTTTTTATATTCTGAATTAAATTATTTGATTTTTCGGATCTGACTACACGGACATTTTACCCACCTGTGAAAATAAATCTGGTTTTATAATCGCTAAAATTATGAGCTGCGTTTTCTTTTCTGTATATCATATTGCTCTGGATAACATCCATTGAGCTCTCTATTTTATCTACTTAATATTTTATATTAATTAAATAAATGTTTTGGATTATCCTCTTCGTTTTACAGATTTGACATTATTCCTTATATATATATCGGAGTCTAACCTTACTAATGAGCTGTGATACAGCGAAACAGATCTGTCTGCAGATGACAATATTTACACTCTCACACTCTGATTGAGCACTCTGGAAGAATTTGAAAAACAGTAGCTACTCTGTCATGTACGCATCGCTCATTCAGTAAAAAGAATTAGAGCACTCTGGCTATTATGCGCGTATAATGATAATATATGCCCTAAAAGGTTTGCCTTTTTCCACCGGACGCCCATAGCCCAGAGGTAGAATCGCCGACTGACGCCAGTTCGGTCGGGTTTCAATCCTGGGTTAAAAAGCAATCGGAGTCTAACCGTACTGATGAACTGTGATACAGAGAAACAGATCTGTCTGCGGATGACAATATATATATATATATATATATATATATATATATATATATATTCTTACCCTGACGAGCCGAAGGGTGAAACCTAGGTAGGTTTGTTGGCTCTTAGATTTTTCTGTCTTTGTTGCTCTACTTTCGTATTGAGCGCTTTAGTGTTAGGGTTTTCGTCTTGGGTTTTTTTTTCTTTCCGACGGGTATTTGACTTTAGTTCA
>JBBBDQ010025143.1:0-37410 GCA_037127315.1 Ascarosepion bandense | reverse complement strand
CCCCAGACTGAAACCACCTTGATTATTATGTGTGGGGCTGCATTTGAACCAACCATCTCTTAAGGAACACTAGCAGGAATGCAGTCATGGCTGTTGAACAGATTTCTGCAATCACATCACCCCTTACATCTGGCCACCTAATTCCCCAGACTGAAACCACCTTGATTATTATGTGTGGGGCTGCATTTGAACCAACCATCCTCTTAAGGAACACTAGCAGAATGCAGTCATGGCTGTTGAACAATTTCTGCAATCACATCACCCCTTACATCTGGCCACCTAATTCCCCAGACTGAAACCAACTTGATTATTATGTGTGGGGCTGCATTTGAACCAACCACATCCTCTTAAGGAACACTAGCAGAATGCAGTCATGGCTGTTGAACAATTTCTGCAATCCTCCCACCCCTTACATCAGCCCACCTAATTCCCCAGACTGAAACCACCTTGATTATTATGTGTGGGGCTGCATTGAACCAAGCCATCCTCTTAAGGAACACTACCAGAATACAGTCTGGCTGTTGAACAATTTCACCACGTCACATCACCCTTACATCTGGCCACCTAATTCCCCAGACTATTCAACTTGATTATTATGTGTGGGGCTGCATTTGAACCAACCATCCTCTTAAGGAACACTAGCAGAATGCAGTCATGGCTGTTGAACAATTTCTGCAATCACATCACCCCCTTACATCTGGCCACCTAACTCCCCAGACTGAAACCACCTTGATTATTATGTGTGGGGCTGCATTTGAACCAACCATCCTCTTAAGGAACACTAGCAGAATGCAGTCATGGCTGTTGAACAATTTCTGCAATCACATCTTGCCCATCTGGCCACCTAATTCCCAGACTGAAACCACCTTGATTATTATGTGTGGAAAGCTGCATTTGAACCAACCATCCTCTTAAGGAACACTGGCAGAATGCAGTCATGGCTGTTGAACAATTTCTGCAATCACATCACCCCTTACATCTGGCCACCTAACTCCCCAGACTGAAACCACCTTGATTATTATGTGTGGGGGAATGTATTTGAACCAACCATCTCTTAAGGAACACTAGCAGAATGCAGTCATGGCTGTTGAACAATTTCTGCAATCACATCACCCCTTACATCTGGCCACCTAATTCCCCAGACTGAAACCAACTTGATTATTATGTGTGGGGCTGCATTTGAACCAACCATCCTCTTGGGGAACACTAGCAGAATGCAGTCATGGCTGTTGAACAATTTCTGCAATCACATCACCCCTTACATCTGGCCACCTAACTCCCCAGACTGAAACCACCTTGATTATTATTATGTGTGGGCTGCATTTGAACCAACCATCCTCTTAAGGAACACTAGCAGAATGCAGTCATGGCTGTTGAACAATTTCTGCAATCACATCACCCCTTACATCTAGCCACCTAATTCCCCAGACTGAAACCACCTTGATTATTATGTGTGGGGCTGCATTTTGAACCAACCATCCTCTTAAGGAACACTAGCAGAATGCAGTCATGGCTGTTGAACAATTTCTGCAATCATCACCCCCTTACATCTGGCCACCTAACTCCCCAGACTGAAACCACCTTGATTATTATGTGTGGGGCTGCATTTAGACCAACCATCTCTTAAGGAACACTGGCAAGAATGCAGTCATGGCTGTTGAACAATTTCTGCAATCACATCACCCACTACATCTGGCCACCTAATTCCCCAGACTGAAACCACCTTGATTATTATGTGTGGGGCTGCATTTCAGACCAACCATCCTCGCCGGGAACACTAGCAGAATGCAGTCACTTGTAGCTGTTGAACAATTTCTGCAATCACATCACCCACACTTACATCTGGCCACCTACTAACCACAGACTGGCTCCACCTTGATTATTATGTTAATGGGGCATTTGAACCAACCATCCTCTTAAAGGAACACTAGCAGAATGCAGTCATGGCTGTTGAACAATTTCTGCAATCACATCACCCCTTACATCTGGCCACCCTAACTCCAGACTGAAACCACCTTGATTATTATGTGTGGGGCTGCATTTGAACCAGCCATTCTCTTAAGGAACACTAAGCAGAATGCAGTCATGGCTGTTGAACAATTTCTGCAATCATCACCCTTACATCTGGCCACCTAATTCCCCAGACTGGAAACCACCTTGATTGTTATGTGTGGGGCTGCATTTGAACAACCATCCTCTTAAGGAACTAGCAGAATGCAGTCATGGCTGTTGAACAATTCTGCAATCACATCACCCCTTGCATCTGGCCACCTAACTCCCAGACTGAAACCACCTTGATTATTATGTGTGGGGCTGCATTTGAACCAACCATCCTCTTAAGGAACACTAGCAGAATGGAAAGTCATGGCTGTTGAACAATTTCACTTTTTGCCAATCACATCACCCCTTACATCTGGCCACCCTAATTCCCAGACTGAAACCACCTTGATTATTATTATGTGTGTGGGGCTGCATTTGAACTTCATCCTCTTAAGGAACTGGCAGAATGAGTCATGGCTGTTGAACAATTTCTGCAATCACATCTCTTACCCATCCTGGCCCACCTAACTCCCACAGACTGAAACCACCTTGATTATTATGTGTGGGGCTGCATTTTGAACCAACCATCCACTCTTAAGGAACACTAGCAGAATGCAGTCATATTGTTGAACATTCTGCAATCATCACCCACCCATCTGGCCACCTAATTCCCCAGACTGAAACCACCTTGATTATTATGTGTGGGGCTGCATTTGAACCAACCATCCTCTTAAGGAACACTAGCAGAATGCAGTCATGGCTGTTGAACAATTTCTGCAATCACATCACCCTTACATCTGGCCACCTAACTCCCCAGACTAAAACCATACAAGTTATTATGTGTGGGGCTGCATTTGAACCAACCATCCTCTTAAGGAACACTAGCAGAATGCAGTCATAGCTGTTGAACAATTTCTGCTGCAATCATCACCCTTACATCTGGCCACCTAATTCCCAGACTGAAACCACCTTGATTATTATGTGTGGGGCTGCATTTGAACAACTTGTCCTCTTAAGGAACACTAGCAGAATGCAGTCATGGCCAGACAATTCACCCCTTACATCTGGCCACCCCTACTAATTCCCCAGACTGAAACCACCTTGATTATTATGTGCTTGGGGCTGCATTGGAGCAACCATCCTCTTAAGGAACACTAGCAGATGCAGTCATGGCTGTTCTCACACATCACACACACAAAAATACATGCCTAATTCCCCAGACTGAAACCACCTTGATTATTATGTGTGGGGCTGCATTTGAACCAACCATCCTCTTAAGGAACACTAGCAGAATGCAGTCATGAAAACATTATTGAACAATTTCTGCAATCACATCACCCCTTACATCTGGCCACCTAATTCCCAGACTGAAACCACCTTGATTCTGTGTGTGGGGCTGCATTTGAACCAACCATCCTCTTAAGGAACACTGACAGGAATGCAGTCATAGCTGTTGAACAATTTTCTGCAATCACATCTGCCACTTACATCTGTACCTAATTCCCCAGACTGAAGCCACATGATTATTATGTGTGGGGCTGCATTTGAACCAACCATCCTCTTAAGGAACACTAGCAGAATACGGTCATGGCTGTTGAACAATTTCTGCAATCACATCACCCTTGCATCTCACAGCCACACCTAACTCCCCAGACTGAAACCACCTTGATTATTATGTGTGGGGCTGCATTTGAACCAACCATCCTCTTAAGGAACACTAGCAGAATGCAGTCATGGCTGTTGAACAATTTCTGCAATGTATCACCTTAGATCTGGCTACCTATTAATTCCCCAGACTGAAACCACCTTGATTATTATGTGTGGGGCTGCATTTGAACCAACCATCCTCTTGAAGACAGCAGAATGCAGTCATGGCTGTTGAACAATTTCTGCAATCACATCACCCCTTACATCTGGCCACCTAATTCCCCAGACTGAAACCAACTTGATTATTATGTGTGGGGCTGCATTTGAACCAACCATCCTCCCAAGACACTGTGAAATGCAGTCATGGCTGTTGAACAATTTCTGCAATCACATCACCCCTTACATCTGGCCACCTAATTCCCCAGACTGAAACCAACTTGATTATTATGTGTGGGGCTGCATTTGAACAGAAAGCATGCTCTTAAGGAACACTGTGAATGCAGTCATGGCTGTTGAACAATTTCTGCAATCACATCACCCTTTACATCTGGCCACCTAATTCCCCAGACTGAAACCACCTTGATTATTAATACCTGTGTGGGGCTGCATTGGAACCAACCATCCTCTTAAGGAACACTGGCAAGAATGCAGTCATGGCTGTTAGACAATTTCTGCAATCACATCACCCCTTACATCTGGCCACCTAATTCCCCAGACTGAAACCACCTTGATTTATTTATATTATTGGGGCTGCATTTAGACAACCATCCTCTTAAGGAACACTAGCAGAATGCAATCCATGGCTGTTGAACAATTTCTGCAATCATCACCCACCCATCTGGCCACCTAACTCCCCAGACTGAAACTAACTTGATTATTATGTGTGGGGCTGCATTTGAACCAACCATCCTCTTAAGGAACACTAGCAGAATGCAGTCATGGCTGTTGAACAATTTCTGCAATCACATCACCCCTTACATCTGGCCACCTAATTCCCCAGACTGAAACCAACTTGATTATTATGTGGGGCTGCATTTGAACCAACCATCCTCTTAAGGAACACTAGCAGGAATGCAGTCATGGCTGTTGAACAATTTCTGCAATCATCACCCTTACATCTAGCCACCTAATTCCCCAGACTGAAACCAACTTGATTATTATGTGTGGGGCTGCATTTGAACCAACCATCCTCTTAAGGAACACTAGCAGAATGCAGTCATAGCTGTTGAACAATTTCTGCAATCACATCACCCCTTACATCTGGCCACCTAATTCCCCAGACTGAAACCAACTTGATTATTATGTGTGGGGCTGCATTTGGACCAACCATCCTCTTAAGGAACACTAGCAGAATGCAGTCATGGCTGTTGAACAATTTCTGCAATCACATCACCCTTACATCTGGCCACCTAATTCCCCAGACTGAAACCAACTTGATTATTATGTGTGGGGCTGCATTTGAACCAACCATCCTCTTAAGGAACACTAGCAGAATGCAGTCATGGCTGGTGAACAATTTCTGCAATCACATCACCCATACATCTGGCCACCTAATTCCCAGACTGGGAAACCACCTTGATTATTATGTGTGGGGCTGCATTTTGAACCAGCTTAAATGGAACACTAGCAGAATGCAGTCATGGCTGTTGAACAATTTCTGCAATCACATCACCCCTTACATCTGGCCACCTAATTCCCCAGACTGAAACCAACTTGGATTATTATGTGTGGGGCTGCATTTGAACCAGCCCATCCTCTTAAGGAACACTAGCAGAATGCAGTCCATGGCTGTTGAACAATTTCTGCAATCACATCACCCCTTACATCTGGCCACTAATTCCCAGACTGAAACCAACTTGATTATTATGTGTGGGGCTGCATTTGAACCAACCATCCTCATGAGAACACTAGCAGAATGCAGTCATGGCTGTTGAACAATTTCTGCAATCACATCACCCCTTACATCCTGGCCACCTAATTCCCCAGACTGAAACCACCTTGATTATTATGTGTGGGGCTGCATTTGAACCAACCATCCTCTTAAGGAACACTAGCAGAATGCAGTCATGGCTGTTGAACAATTTCTGCAATCACATCACCCCTTACATCTGGCCACCTAATTCCCAGACTGGAAACCAACTTGATTATTATGTGTGGGGCTGCATTTTGAACCAACCATCCTCTTAAGGAACACTAGCAGAATACAGTCATGGCTGCAGACAATTTCACAATCACATCACCCCTTACATCTGGCCACCTAACTCCCCAGACTGAAACCACCTTGATTATTGTAATGTGGGGCTGCGACAGACCAACCATCCTCTTCTAAGACACTGGCAGAATGCAGTCATAGCTGTTGAACAATTTCACAATCACATCACCCCTTACATCTGGCCACTAACTCCCCAGACTGAAACCACACTTGATTATTATGTGTGGGAGCTGCATTTGAACCCAACCATCCTCTTAAGGAACACTAGCAGAATGCAGTCATGGCTGTTGAACAATTTCTTACAATCCCATCACCCCTTACATCTGGCTACCTAATTCACAGACTGAAATACCTTGATTATTATGTGTGGGGCTGCATTTGAACCAACCATCCTCTTAAGGAACACTAGCAGAATGCAGTCATGGCTGTTGAACAATTTCTGCAATCACATCACCCCTTACATCTGGCCACCTAATTCCCCAATTTAAACCAACTTGATTATTATGTGTGGGGCTGCATTTAGTAACCATCCTCTTAGGGAACACTAGCAGAATGCAGTCATGGCTGTTGAACAATTTCTGCAATCACATCACCCCTTACATCAAGCTACCTAATTCCCCAGACTGAAACCACCTTGATTATTATGTGTGGGGCTGCATTTTAGACCAACCATCCTCTTAAGGAACACTAGCAGAATGCGGTCATGGCTGTTGAACAATTTCTGCAATCACATCACCCACCCACATCTAGCCACCTAATTCCCCAGACTGAAACCAACTTGATTATTATGTGTGGGGCTGCATTTTGAACAACCATCCTCTTAAGGAACACTAGCCAGAATGCAGTCATGGCTGTTGAACCGTTTCTGCAATCACATCCACCCTTACATCTAGCCACCTAACTCCCCAAAAGACTAGAAACCAACTTGATTATTATGTGTGGGGCTGCATTTGAGCCAACCATCCTCTTAAGGAACACTAGCAGAATGCAGTCATGGCTGTTGAACAATTTCTGCAATCACATCACCCCTTACATCTGGCTACCTAATTCACAGACCTGAGCCACCTTGATTATTATGTGTGGGGCTGCATTTAGACAACCATCCTCTTAAGGAACACTAGCAGAATGCAGTCATGGCTGTTGAACAATTTCTGCAATCACATCACCCCTTACATCTGGCCACCTAATTCCCCAGACTAGAGAAACCAACTTGATTATTATGTGGGGCTGCATTTGAACCAACCATCCTCTTGAGGAACACTAGCAGGAATGCAGTCATGGCTGTTGAACAATTTCTGCAATCACATCACCCCTTACATCTGGCCACCTAACTCCCCAGACTGGAAACCAACTTGATTATTATGTGTGGGGCTGCATTTGAACCAACCATCCTCTTAAGGAACACTAGCAGAATGCAGTCACGTGGCTGTTGAACAATTTCTGCAATCACATCACCCCTTACATCTGGCTACCCCTAATTCCCCAGACTGAAACCACCTTGAATTATTATGTGTGGGGCTGCATTTTAAAGAACCAACCATCCTCTTAAGGAACACTAGCAGAGAATGCAGTCATTAGCTGTTAGACAATTTCTGCAATCACCTCACCCCTTACATCTGGCTACCTAATTCCCCAGACTGAAATACCTTGATTATTATGTGTGGGGCTGCATTTGAACCAACCATCCTCTTAAGGAACACTAGCAGAGGCTCTGATGTGGCTGTTGAACAATTTCTGCAATCACATCACCCTTACATCTGGCCACCTAACTCCCCAGACTGAAACCACCTTGATTATTATGTGTAGGGCTGCATTTGAACCAACCATCCTCATGAGAACACTAGCAGAATGCAGTCATGGCTGTTGAACAATTTCTGCAATCACATCACCCCTTACATCCTGGCCACCTAACTCCCCAGACTGAAACCACCTTGATTATTATGTGTGGGGCTGCATTTGAACCAACCATCCTCTTAAGGAACACTAGCAGAATGCAGTCATGGCTGTTGAACAATTTCTGCAATCACATCACCTTACATCTGGCCACCCTAACTCCCCAGACTGAGGTAACTTGATTATTATGTGTGGGGCTGCATTTAGACCAACCATCCTCTTAAGGAACACTGGCAGAATGCAGTCATGGCTGTTGAACAATTTCTGCAATCACATCACCCTTACATCTGGCCACCTAATTCCCCAGACTGAAACCACCTTGATTATTATGTGTAGAGCTGCATTTTGAACCAACCATCCTCTTAAGGAACACTAGCAGAATGCAGTCATGGCTGTTGAACAATTTCTGCAATCACATCACCTTACATCTGGCCCCTAACTCCCCAGACTGAAACTTCCTTGATTATTATGTGTGGGGCTGCATTTGAACAACCATCCTCTTAAGGAACACTAGCAGAATGCAGTCATGGCTGTTGAACAATTTCTGCCAATCACATCACCCTTACATCTGGCCACAACTCCCCAGACTGGAAACCAACTTGATTATTATGTGTGGGGCTGCATTTGAACCAACCATCCTCTTAAGGAACACTAGCAGAATGCAGTCATGGCTATTGAACAATTTCTGCAATCCCATCACCTTACATCTGGCCACCTAATTCCCCAGACTGAAACCACCTTGATTATTATGTGTGGGGCTGCATTTGAACCAACCATCCTCTTGAGAACACTAGCAGACCACAGTCATGGCCCTGAAGTGAACAATTTCTGCAATCACATCACCCCTTACATCTGGCTACCTAATTCCCCAGACTGAAACCACCTTGATTATTATGTGTGGGGCTGCATTTGAACCAACCATCCTCTGCAAGGAACTTACTAGCAGAATGCAGTCATGGCTGTTGAACCAATTTCTGCAATCACATCACCCTTACATCTGGCTACCTAATTCCCCAGACTGGAAACCACCTTGATTATTATGTGTAGGGCTGCATTTGAACCAACCATCCTCTTAAGGAACACTAGCAGAATGCAGTCATGGCTGTTGAACAATTTCTGCAATCACATCACCCACCCATCTGGCTACCTAATTCCCCAGACTGAAACCACCTTGATTATTATGTGTGGGGCTGCATTTGAACCAACCATCCTCTTAAGGAACATATAGAATGCAGTCATGGCCTGTTGAACAATTTCTGCAATCACATCACCCCTTACATCTGTGCACCTAATTCCCCAGACTGAAACCACCTTGATTATTATGTGTGGGGCTGCATTTGAACCAACCATCCTCTTAAGGAACACTAGCAGAATGCAGTCATGGCTGTTGAACAATTTCTGCAATCACATCACCCCTTACATCTGGCTACCTAATTCCCCAGACTGAAACCACCTTGATTAGTATGTGTGTGGGGCTGCATTTTGAACCAACCATCCTCTTAAGGAACACTAGCAGAATGCGGTCATGGCTGTTGAACAATTTCTGCAATCACATCACCTTACATCTGGCTACCTAATTCCCCAGACTGAAACCACCTTGAATTCTTCCTGTGTGGGGGCATTTAACCATCCTCTTAAGGGAACACTAGCAGAATACAGTCATGGCTATTGAACAATTTCTGCAATCACATCACCCCTTACATCTGGCTACCTAATTCCCAGACTGAAACCACTTGATTATTATGTGTGAGGCTACATTTGAACCAACCATCCCTTAAGGAACACTAGCAGAATGCAGTCATGGCTGTTGAACAATTTTCATAATCCATCACCCCTTACATCTGGCCACCTAATTCCCCAGACTGAAACCAACTTGATTATTATGTGTGGGGCTGCATTTGAACCAACCATCCTCTTAAGGAACATAGCCAGAATGCAGTCATGGCTGTTAGACAATTTCTGCAATCACATCACATACATCCTAGCCCCCTAATTCCCAGACTGAAACCACCTTGATTATTATGTGTGGGGCTGCATTTTGAACCAACCATCCTCTTAGGGAACACTAGCAGAATGCAGTCATGGCTGTTGAACAATTTCTGCAATCACATCACTTGCCCATCTGGCCACCTAATTCCCCAGACTGAAACCACCTTGATTATTATGTGTGGAGCTGCATTTCAGACCAACCATCCTCTTAAGGAACACTAGCAGAATGCAGTCATGGCTGTTGAACAATTTCTGCAATCACATCACCCCACCCACATCTGGCCACTAATTCCCAGACTGAAACCACCTTGATTATTGTATTGACAGGGCTGCATTTGAACCAACCATCCTCTTAAGGAACACTAGCAGAATGCAGTCATGGCTGTTGGACAATTTCTGCAATCACATCACCCATCCCTGGCCACCTAATTCCCCAGACTGAAACCACCTTGATTATTATGTGTGGGGCTGCATTTGAACCAACCATCCTCTTAGGGAACACTAGCAGAATGCAGTCATGGCTGTTGAACAATTTCTGCAATCATCACCAACACATCTAGCCACCTAATTCCCCAGACTGAAACCACCTTGATTATTATGTGTGGGGCTGCATTTGAACCAACCATCCTCTTAAGGAACACTAGCAAGATACAGTCATGGCTGTTGAACAATTTCTGCAATCACATCACCCCTTACATCTGGCCACCTAATTCCCCAGACTGAAACCACCTTGATTATTATGTGTAGGGCTGCATTTGAACCAACCATCCTGCTTAAGGAACACTACCAGAATGCAGTCATGGCTGTTGAACAATTTCTGCAATCACATCACCCCTTTACATCTGGCCACCTAACTCCCCCCAGACTGAAACCAACTTGATTATTATGTGTGGGGCTGCATTTGAACCAACCATCCTCTTAAGGAACACTAGCAGAATGCAGTCATGGCTGTTGAACAATTTCTGCAATCACATCACCCCTTACATCCACGGCCACCTAATTCCCCAGACTGAAACCACCTTGATTATTATGTATTGGGGCTGCATTTGAACCAACCATCCACTCTTAAGGAACACTAGCAGGGAATGCAGTCATGGCTGTTGAACAATTTCTGCAATCACATCACCCCTTACATCACAACCCACCTAATTCCCCAGACTGAAACCACCTTGATTATTATGTGTGGGGCTGCATTTGAACCAACCATCCTCTTAAGAACACTAGCAGAATGCAGTCATGGCTGTTGAACAATTTCTGCAATCACATCACCCCTTACATCATGGCCACCTAATTCCCAGACTGAAACCACCTTGATTATTATGTGTGGGGCTGCATTTGAACCAACCATCCTCTTAAGGAACACTAGCAGAATGCAGTCATGGCTGTTGAACAATTTCTGCAATCACATCACCCCTTACATCTGGCCACCTAATTCCCCAGACTGAAACCAACTTGATTATTATGTGTGGGGCTGCATTTGAACCAACCATCCTCTTAAGGAACACTAGCAGAATGCAGTCATGGCTGTTGAACAATTTCTGCAATCACATCACCCCTTACATCTGTACCTAATTCCCCAGACTGAAACCACCTTGATTATTATGTGTGGGGCTGCATTTGAGCCAACCATCCTCTTAAGGAACACTAGCAGAATGCAGTCATGGCTGTTAGACAATTTCTGCAATCACATCACCCCTTACATCTGTACCCTAATTCCCCAGACTAGAACCACCTTGATTAATAATGGCAGAATGTTTGAACCAACCATCCTCTTAAGGAACACTAGCAGAATGCAGTCATGGCTGTTGAACAATTTCTGCAATCACATCACCCCTTACATCTGGCCACCTAACTCCCCAGACTGAAACCACCTTGATTATTATGTGTGGGGCTGCATTTGAACCAACCATCCTCTTAAGGAACACTAGCAGAATGCAGTCATGGCTGTTGAACAATTTCTGCAATGCATCACCCATACATCTGGCCACTAATTCCCCAGACTGAAACCACCTTGATTATTATGTGTGGGGCTGCATTTGAACCAACCATCCTCTTAAGGAACACTGGCAGAATGCAGTCATGGCTGTTGAACAATTTCTGCAATCACATCACCCTTACATCTGGCCACCTAATTCCCCAGACTGAAACCAACTTGATTATTATGTGTGGGGCTGCATTTGGATTAGCCATCCTCTTAAGGAACACTAGCAGAATGCAGTCATGGCTGTTGAACAATTTCTGCAATCACATCACCTTACATCTGGCCACTAATTCCCCAGACTGAAACCACCTTGATTATTATGTGTGGGGCTGCATTTTAGACCAACCATCCTCTTAAGGAACACTAGCAGAATGCAGTCATGGCTGTTGAACAATTTCTGCAATCACATCACCCATACATCTGGCCACCTAATTCCCCAGACTGAAACCACCTTGATTATTATGTGTAGGGCTGCATTTGAACCAACCATCCTCTTAAGGAACACTAGCAGAATGCAGTCATGGCTGTTGAACAATTTCTGCAATCCTCCACCCCTTACATCTGGCCACTAATTCCCAGACTGAAACCACCTTGATTATTATGTGTGGGGCTGCATTTTGAACCAACCATCACTCTTAAGGAACACTAGCAGAATGCAGTCATGGCTGTTGAACAATTTCTGCAATCACATCACCCCTTACATCTGGCCACCTAATTCCCCAGACTGAAACCACCTTGATTATTATGTGTGGGGCTGCATTTGAACCAACCATCCTCTTAAGGAACACTAGCAGAATGCAGTCATGGCTGTTGAACAATTTCTGCAATCACATCACCCCTTACATCTGGCCACCTAATTCCCCAGACTGAAACCACCTTGATTATTATGTGTGGGGCTGCATTTCATGAACCAACCATCCTCTTAAGGAACACTGGCAGAATGCAGTCATGGCTGTTGAACAATTTTCTGCAATCACATCACCCCCTTACATCTGGCCACCTAATTCCCCAAAGACTGGGAAACCAACTTGATTATTATGTGTGGGGCTGCATTTGAATTCAACCATCCTCTTAAGGAACACTGGCAGAATGCAGTCATGGCTGTTGAACTAATTTCTGCAATCATCACCCCTTACATCTGGCCACCTAATTCCCCAGACTGGGAAACCAACTTGATTATTATGTGTGGGGCTGCTGTTTGAACCAACACTTCCTCTTAAGGAACACTAGCAGAATGCAGTGCATGGCTGTTGAACAATTTCTGCAATCACATCACCCCTTACATCTGGCCACTAATTCCCCAGACTGAAACCACCTTATTATTATGTGTGGGGCTGCATTTGAACCAACCATCCCTCTTAAGGAACACTAGCAGGAATGCAGTCATGGCTGTTGAACAATGTTTCTGCAATCACATCACCTTACATCTGGCCACTAATTCCCCAGACTGAAACCACCTTG
This sequence comes from Ascarosepion bandense, assembly GCA_037127315.1. NCBI lineage: Eukaryota > Metazoa > Mollusca > Cephalopoda > Sepiida > Sepiidae > Ascarosepion > Ascarosepion bandense. Next base: position 24,187 of record JBBBDQ010025143.1, on the reverse strand, counting down.
ATTATTATGTGTGGGGCTGCATTTGAACCAACCATCCTCTTAAGGAACACTAGCAAGATGCAGTCATGGCTGTTGAACAATTTCTGCAATCACATCACCCCGCCCACATCTGGCCACCTAATTCCCAGACTGAAATACCTTGATTATTATGTGTGGGGAGCTGCATTTGAACCAACCATCCTCTTGAGGAACACTGGCAGAATGCAGTCATGGCTGTTGAACAATTTCTGCAATCACATCACCCCTTACATCTGGCCACCTAATTCACAGACTGGAAACCACCTTGATTATTATGTGTGGGGCTGCATTTAGTTCAACCATCCTCTTAGACACTAGCAGAATGCAGTCATGGCTGTTGAACAATTTCTGCAATCACATCACCCTTACATCTGGCCACCTAATTCCCCAGACTGAAACCAACTTGATTATTATGTGTGGGGCTGCATTTGAACCAATGGCTCCTCTTAGGGGCACTAGCAGAATGCAGTCATGGCTGTTGAACAATTTCTGCAATCACATCACCCCCTTACATCCCCCAGCCCACCCTAATTCCCCAGACTGAAACCACCTTGATTATTATGTGTGGGGCTGCATTTGGTTCAACCATCCTCTTAAGGAACACTAGCAGAATGCAGTCATGGCTGTTGAACAATTTCTGCAATCACATCACCCTTACATCCTGGCCACCTAATTCCCCAGACTGAAACCACCACTTGATTATTATGTGGAGCTGCATTTGAACCAACCATCCTCTTAAGGAACACTAGCAGAATGCAGTCATGGCTGTTGAACAATTTCTGCAATCACATCACCCCTTACATCTGGCACCTAATTCCCCAGACTGAAACCACCTTGATTATTATGTGTGGGGCTGCATTTGAACCAACCATCCTCTTAAGGAACACTAGCAGAATGCAGTCATGGCTGTTGAACAATTTCTGCAATCACATCACCCACCCCATCACAGCCACCCTAATTCCCCAGACTGAAACCAACTTGATTATTATGTGTGGGAGCTGCATTTTGAACCAACCATCCTCTTAAGGAACACTAGCAGAATGCAGTCATGGCTGTTGAACAATTTCTGCAATCACATCACCCCGCACATCTGGCCACCTAATTCCCCAGACTGGAAACCACCTTGATTATTATGTGTGGGGCTGCATTTTGAACCAACCATCCTCTTAGAGAACACTAGCAGAATGCAGTCATGGCTGTTGAACAATTTTCTGCAATCACATCACCCCTTACATCTGGCCACCTAATTCCCCAGACTGAAACCAACTTGATTATTATGTGGGGCTGCATTTTGAACCAACCATCCTCTTAAGGAACATAGCAGAGAATGCAGTCATGGCTGTTGAACAATTTCTGCAATCACATCACCCCTTACATCTGGCCACCTAACTCCCCAGACTGAAACCAACTTGATTATTATGTGTGGGGCTGCATTTGAACCAACCATCCTCTTAAGGAACACTAGCAGAATGCAGTCATGGCTGTTGAACAATTTCTGCAATCACATCACCCCTTACATCTGGCCACCTAACTCCCCAGACTGAAACCAGCTTGATTATTATGTGTGGGGCTGCATTTGAACCAACCATCCTCTTAAGGAACACTAGCAGAATGCAGTCATGGCTGTTGAACAATTTCTGCAATCACATCACCCCTTACATCTGGCCACCTAATTCCCCAGACTGAAACCACCTTGATTATTATGTGTGGGGCTGCATTTGAACCAACCATCCTCTTAAGGAACACTAGCAAGATACGGTATGGCTGTTGAACAATTTCTGCAATCACATCACCCTTACATCTGGCTACCTAATTCCCCAGACTGAAACCACCTTGATTATTATGTGTGGGGCTGCATTTCCAGACCAACCATCCTCTTAAGGAACACTTTAGCAGAATGCAGTCATGGCTGTTGAACAATTTCTGCAATCACATCACCCCTTACATCTGGCTACCTAATTCCCCAGACTGAAACCACCTTGATTATTATGTGTGGGGCTGCATTTGAACCAACCATCCTCTTAAGGAACACTAGCAGAATGCAGTCATGGCTGTTGAACAATTCTGCAATCACATCACCTTTATCTGGCTACCTAATTCCCCAGACTGAAACCACCCTTGATTATTATGTGTAGGGGCTGCATTTTGAACCAACCATCCTCTTAAGGAACACTAGCAGAATACGATCATGGCTATTGAACAATTTCTGCAATCACATCACCCCCCCCCGCTTACATCTGGCCACCTAACTCACAGACTGAAACCAACTTGATTATTATGTGTGGGGCTGCATTTGAACCAACCATCCTCTTAAGGAACACTATGAGAATGCAGTCATGGCTGTTGAACAATTTCTGCAATCACATCACCCCTTACATCTGGCCACCTAATTCCCCAGACTGAAACCACCTTGATTATTATGTGTGGGGCTGCATTTGAACCAACCATCCTCTTAAGGAACACTAGCAGAATGCAGTCATGGCTGTTGAACAATTTCTGCAATCACATCACCCCTTACATCTGGCTACCTAATTCCCCAGACTGAAACCACCTTGATTATTATGTGTGGGGCTGCATTTGAACCAACCATCCTCTTAAGGAACACTACCAGAATGCAGTCATGGCTGTTGAACAATTTCTGCAATCACATCACCCCTTACATCTGGCTACCTAATTCCCCAGACTGAAACCACCTTGATTATTATGTGTGGGGCTGCATTTGGACCAACCATCCTCTTAAGGAACACTAGCAGAATGCAGTCATGGCTGTTGAACAATTTCTGCAATCACATCACCCCTTACATCTGGCTACCTAATTCCCCAGACTGAAACCACCTTGATTATTATGTGTGGGGCTGCATTTGAACCAACCATCCTCTTAAGGAACACTAGCAGAATGCAGTCATGGCTGTTGAACAATTTCTGCAATCACATCACCCCTTACATCTGGCTACCTAATTCCCCAGACTGAAACCACCTTGATTATTATGTGTGGGGCTGCATTTGAACCAACCATCCTCTTAAGGAACACTAGCAGAATGCAGTCATGGCTGTTGAACAATTTCTGCAATCACATCACCCCTTACATCTGGCTACCTAATTCCCCAGACTGAAACCACCTTGATTATTATGTGTGGGGCTGCATTTGAACCAACCATCCTCTTAAGGAACACTAGCAGAATGCAGTCATGGCTGTTGAACAATTTCTGCAATCACATCACCCCTTACATCTGGCCACCTAACTCCCCAGACTGAAACCAACTTGATTATTATGTGTGGGGCTGCATTTGAACCAACCATCCTCTTAAGGAACACTAGCAGAATGCAGTCATGGCTGTTGAACAATTTCTGCAATCACATCACCCCTTACATCTGGCCACCTAATTCCCCAGACTGAAACCACCTTGATTATTATGTGTGGGGCTGCATTTGAACCAACCATCCTCTTAAGGAACACTAGCAGAATGCAGTCATGGCTGTTGAACAATTTCTGCAATCACATCACCCCTTACATCTGGCTACCTAATTCCCCAGACTGAAACCACCTTGATTATTATGTGTGGGGCTGCATTTGAACCAACCATCCTCTTAAGGAACACTAGCAGAATGCAGTCATGGCTGTTGAACAATTTCTGCAATCACATCACCCCTTACATCTGGCTACCTAATTCCCCAGACTGAAACCACCTTGATTATTATGTGTGGGGCTGCATTTGAACCAACCATCCTCTTAAGGAACACTAGCAGAATGCAGTCATGGCTGTTGAACAATTTCTGCAATCACATCACCCCTTACATCTGGCCACCTAACTCCCCAGACTGAAACCAACTTGATTATTATGTGTGGGGCTGCATTTGAACCAACCATCCTCTTAAGGAACACTAGCAGAATGCAGTCATGGCTGTTGAACAATTTCTGCAATCACATCACCCCTTACATCTGGCCACCTAATTCCCCAGACTGAAACCACCTTGATTATTATGTGTGGGGCTGCATTTGAACCAACCATCCTCTTAAGGAACACTAGCAGAATGCAGTCATGGCTGTTGAACAATTTCTGCAATCACATCACCCCTTACATCTGGCTACCTAATTCCCCAGACTGAAACCACCTTGATTATTATGTGTGGGGCTGCATTTGAACCAACCATCCTCTTAAGGAACACTAGCAGAATGCAGTCATGGCTGTTGAACAATTTCTGCAATCACATCACCCCTTACATCTGGCCACCTAATTCCCCAGACTGAAACCACCTTGATTATTATGTGTGGGGCTGCATTTGAACCAACCATCCTCTTAAGGAACACTAGCAGAATGCAGTCATGGCTGTTGAACAATTTCTGCAATCACATCACCCCTTACATCTGGCTACCTAATTCCCCAGACTGAAACCACCTTGATTATTATGTGTGGGGCTGCATTTGAACCAACCATCCTCTTAAGGAACACTAGCAGAATGCAGTCATGGCTGTTGAACAATTTCTGCAATCACATCACCCCTTACATCTGGCTACCTAATTCCCCAGACTGAAACCACCTTGATTATTATGTGTGGGGCTGCATTTGAACCAACCATCCTCTTAAGGAACACTAGCAGAATGCAGTCATGGCTGTTGAACAATTTCTGCAATCACATCACCCCTTACATCTGGCCACCTAACTCCCCAGACTGAAACCACCTTGATTATTATGTGTGGGGCTGCATTTGAACCAACCATCCTCTTAAGGAACACTAGCAGAATGCAGTCATGGCTGTTGAACAATTTCTGCAATCACATCACCCCTTACATCTGGCCACCTAATTCCCCAGACTGAAACCACCTTGATTATTATGTGTGGGGCTGCATTTGAACCAACCATCCTCTTAAGGAACACTAGCAGAATGCAGTCATGGCTGTTGAACAATTTCTGCAATCACATCACCCCTTACATCTGGCTACCTAACTCCCCAGACTGAAACCAACTTGATTATTATGTGTGGGGCTGCATTTGAACCAACCATCCTCTTAAGGAACACTAGCAGAATGCAGTCATGGCTGTTGAACAATTTCTGCAATCACATCACCCCTTACATCTGGCTACCTAATTCCCCAGACTGAAACCACCTTGATTATTATGTGTGGGGCTGCATTTGAACCAACCATCCTCTTAAGGAACACTAGCAGAATGCAGTCATGGCTGTTGAACAATTTCTGCAATCACATCACCCCTTACATCTGGCCACCTAATTCCCCAGACTGAAACCAACTTGATTATTATGTGTGGGGCTGCATTTGAACCAACCATCCTCTTAAGGAACACTAGCAGAATGCAGTCATGGCTGTTGAACAATTTCTGCAATCACATCACCCCTTACATCTGGCTACCTAATTCCCCAGACTGAAACCACCTTGATTATTATGTGTGGGGCTGCATTTGAACCAACCATCCTCTTAAGGAACACTAGCAGAATGCAGTCATGGCTGTTGAACAATTTCTGCAATCACATCACCCCTTACATCTGGCTACCTAATTCCCCAGACTGAAACCACCTTGATTATTATGTGTGGGGCTGCATTTGAACCAACCATCCTCTTAAGGAACACTAGCAGAATGCAGTCATGGCTGTTGAACAATTTCTGCAATCACATCACCCCTTACATCTGGCCACCTAATTCCCCAGACTGAAACCACCTTGATTATTATGTGTGGGGCTGCATTTGAACCAACCATCCTCTTAAGGAACACTAGCAGAATGCAGTCATGGCTGTTGAACAATTTCTGCAATCACATCACCCCTTACATCTGGCTACCTAATTCCCCAGACTGAAACCACCTTGATTATTATGTGTGGGGCTGCATTTGAACCAACCATCCTCTTAAGGAACACTAGCAGAATGCAGTCATGGCTGTTGAACAATTTCTGCAATCACATCACCCCTTACATCTGGCTACCTAATTCCCCAGACTGAAACCAACTTGATTATTATGTGTGGGGCTGCATTTGAACCAACCATCCTCTTAAGGAACACTAGCAGAATGCAGTCATGGCTGTTGAACAATTTCTGCAATCACATCACCCCTTACATCTGGCCACCTAATTCCCCAGACTGAAACCACCTTGATTATTATGTGTGGGGCTGCATTTGAACCAACCATCCTCTTAAGGAACACTACCAGAATGCAGTCATGGCTGTTGAACAATTTCTGCAATCACATCACCCCTTACATCTGGCCACCTAACTCCCCAGACTGAAACCAACTTGATTATTATGTGTGGGGCTGCATTTGAACCAACCATCCTCTTAAGGAACACTAGCAGAATGCAGTCATGGCTGTTGAACAATTTCTGCAATCACATCACCCCTTACATCTGGCCACCTAACTCCCCAGACTGAAACCACCTTGATTATTATGTGTGGGGCTGCATTTGAACCAACCATCCTCTTAAGTAACACTAGCAGAATGCAGTCATGGCTGTTGAACAATTTCTGCAATCACATCACCCCTTACATCTGGCCACCTAATTCCCCAGACTGAAACCACCTTGATTATTATGTGTGGGGCTGCATTTGAACCAACCATCCTCTTAAGGAACACTAGCAGAATGCAGTCATGGCTGTTGAACAATTTCTGCAATCACATCACCCCTTACATCTGGCCACCTAACTCCCCAGACTGAAACCACCTTGATTATTATGTGTGGGGCTGCATTTGAACCAACCATCCTCTTAAGGAACACTAGCAGAATGCAGTCATGGCTGTTGAACAATTTCTGCAATCACATCACCCCTTACATCTGGCCACCTAATTCCCCAGACTGAAACCACCTTGATTATTATGTGTGGGGAGCTGCATTTGAACCAACCATCCTCTTAAGGAACACTAGCAGAATGCAGTCATGGCTGTTGAACAATTTCTGCAATCACATCACCCCTTACATCTGGCCACCTAACTCCCCAGACTGAAACCACCTTGATTATTATGTGTGGGGCTGCATTTGAACCAACCATCCTCTTAAGGAACACTAGCAGAATGCAGTCATGGCTGTTGAACAATTTCTGCAATCACATCACCCCTTACATCTGGCCACCTAATTCCCCAGACTGAAACCACCTTGATTATTATGTGTGGGGCTGCATTTGAACCAACCATCCTCTTAAGGAACACTAGCAGAATGCAGTCATGGCTGTTGAACAATTTCTGCAATCACATCACCCCTTACATCTGGCCACCTAATGCCCCAGACTGAAACCACCTTGATTATTATGTGTGGGGCTGCATTTGAACCAACCATCCTCTTAAGGAACACTAGCAGAATGCAGTCATGGCTGTTGAACAATTTCTGCAATCACATCACCCCTTACATCTGGCCACCTAACTCCCCAGACTGAAACCACCTTGATTATTATGTGTGGGGCTGCATTTGAACCAACCATCCTCTTAAGGAACACTAGCAGAATGCAGTCATGGCTGTTGAACAATTTCTGCAATCACATCACCCCTTACATCTGGCCACCTAACTCCCCAGACTGAAACCAACTTGATTATTATGTGTGGGGCTGCATTTGAACCAACCATCCTCTTAAGGAACACTAGCAGAATGCAGTCATGGCTGTTGAACAATTTCTGCAATCACATCACCCCTTACATCTGGCCACCTAACTCCCCAGACTGAAACCACCTTGATTATTATGTGTGGGGCTGCATTTGAACCAACCATCCTCTTAAGGAACACTAGCAGAATGCAGTCATGGCTGTTGAACAATTTCTGCAATCACATCACCCCTTACATCTGGCCACCTAACTCCCCAGACTGAAACCAACTTGATTATTATGTGTGGGGCTGCATTTGAACCAACCATCCTCTTAAGGAACACTACCAGAATGCAGTCATGGCTGTTGAACAATTTCTGCAATCACATCACCCCTTACATCTGGCCACCTAACTCCCCAGACTGAAACCAACTTGATTATTATGTGTGGGGCTGCATTTGAACCAACCATCCTCTTAAGGAACACTACCAGAATGCAGTCATGGCTGTTGAACAATTTCTGCAATCACATCACCCCTTACATCTGGCCACCTAACTCCCCAGACTGAAACCAACTTGATTATTATGTGTGGGGCTGCATTTGAACCAACCATCCTCTTAAGGAACACTAGCAGAATGCAGTCATGGCTGTTGAACAATTTCTGCAACCACATCACCCCTTACATCTGGCCACCTAATTCCCCAGACTGAAACCACCTTGATTATTATGTGTGGGGCTGCATTTGAACCAACCATCCTCTTAAGGAACACTAGCAGAATGCAGTCATGGCTGTTGAACAATTTCTGCAATCACATCACCCCTTACATCTGGCCACCTAACTCCCCAGACTGAAACCAACTTGATTATTATGTGTGGGGCTGCATTTGAACCAACCATCCTCTTAAGGAACACTAGCAGAATGCAGTCATGGCTGTTGAACAATTTCTGCAATCACATCACCCCTTACATCTGGCCACCTAATTCCCCAGACTGAAACCAACTTGATTATTATGTGTGGGGCTGCATTTGAACCAACCATCCTCTTAAGGAACACTAGCAGAATGCAGTCATGGCTGTTGAACAATTTCTGCAACCACATCACCCCTTACATCTGGCCACCTAATTCCCCAGACTGAAACCACCTTGATTATTATGTGTGGGGCTGCATTTGAACCAACCATCCTCTTAAGGAACACTAGCAGAATGCAGTCATGGCTGTTGAACAATTTCTGCAATCACATCACCCCTTACATCTGGCCACCTAACTCCCCAGACTGAAACCAACTTGATTATTATGTGTGGGGCTGCATTTGAACCAACCATCCTCTTAAGGAACACTACCAGAATGCAAACATGGCTGTTGAACAATTTCTGCAATCACATCACCCTTACATCTGGCCACCCAACTCCCCAGACTGAAACCACCTTGATTATTATGTGGGCTGCATTTGAACCAACCATCCTCTTAAGGAACACTAGCAGAAATGCAGTCATGGCTGTTGAACAATTTCTGCAATCACATCACCCCTTACATCTGGCCACCTAACTCCCCAGACTGAAACCAACTTGATTATTATGTGTGGGGCTGCATTTGCTCAAACCATCCTCTTAAGGAACACTACCAGAATGCAGTCATGGCTGTTGAACAATTTCTGCAATCACATCACCCCTTTACATCTGGCCACCTAACTCCCCAGACTGAAACCAACTTGATTATTATGTGTGGGGCTGCATTTGAACCAACCATCCTCTTAAGGAACACTAGCAGAATGCAGTCATGGCTGTTGAACAATTTCTGCAACTCATCACTCCTTACATCTGGCCACCTAACTCCCCAGACTGAAACCAACTTGATTATTATGTGTGGGGCTGCATTTGAACCAACCATCCTCTTAAGGAACACTACCAGAATGCAGTCATGGCTGTTGAACAATTTCTGCAATCACATCACCCCTTACATCTGGCCAACCTAACTCCCCAGACTGAAACCAACTTGATTATTATGTGTGGGGCTGCATTTGAACCAACCATCCTCTTAAGGAACACTAGCAGAATGCAGTCATGGCTGTTGAACACTGCAATCACATCACCCCTTACATCTGGCCACCTAACTCCCCAGACTGAAACCAACTTGATTATTATGTGGGGCTTACTTGAACCAACCATCCTTCATGAACACTACCAGAATGCAGTCATGGCTGTTGAACAATTTCTGCAATCACATCACCCCTTACATCTGGCCACCTAACTCCCAGACTGAAACCAACTGATTATTGGTGTGGGGCTGCATTTGAACCAACCATCCTCTTATGGAATACTACCAGAATGCAGTCATGGCTGTTGAACAATTTCTGCAATCACATCACCCCTTACATCTGGCCACCTAACTCCCCAGACTGAAACCAACTTGATTATTATGTGTGGGGCCACTGAACCAACCATCCTCTTAAGGAACACTAGCAGAATGCAGTCATGGCTGTTGAACAATTTCTGCAATCACATCACCCTCTACATCTGCCACCTAACTCCCCAGACTGAAACCAACTTGATTATTATGTGTGGGGCTGCATTTGAACCAACCATCCTCTTAAGGAACACTAGCAGAATGCAGTCATGGCTGTTGAACAATTTCTGCAATCACATCACCCCTTACATCTGGCCACCTAACTCCCCAGACTGAAACCAATTGATTATTATGTGGGGCTGCATTTGAACCAACCATCCTCTTAAGGAACACTAGCAGAATGCAGTCATGGCTGTTGAACAATTTCTGCAATCACATCACCCCTTACATCTGGCCACCTAACTCCCCAGACTGAAACCAACTTGATTATTATGTGTGGGCTGCATTTGAACCAACCATCCTCTTAAGGAACACTACCAGAATGCAGTCATGGCTGTTGAACAATTTCTGCACCTCAATACATCACCCCTTACATCTGGCCACCTAACTCCCCAGACTGAAACCAACTTGATTATTATGTGTGGGGCTGCATTGAAACCAACCATCCTCTTAAGGAACACTACCAGAATGCAGTCATGGCTGTTGAACAATTTCTGCAATCACATCACCCCTTACATCTGGCCACCTAACTCCCTCAGACTGAAACCAACTTGATTATTATGTGGGGGCTGCATTTGAACCAACCATCCTCTTAAGGAACACTAGCAGAATGCAGTCATGGCTGTTGAACAATTTCTGCAATCACATCACCCCTTACATCTGGCCACCTAACTCCTCAGACTGAAACCAACTTGATTATTATGTGTGGGGCTGCATTTGAACCAACCATCCTCTTAAGGAACACTAAAGGAATGCAGTCATGGCTGTTGAACAATTTCTGCAATCACATCACCCTCTACATCTGGCCACCTAACTCCCCAGACTGAAACCAACTTGATTATTATGTGTAATGCATTTGAACCAACCATCCTCTTAAGGAACACTACCAGAATGCAGTCATGGCTGTTGAACAATTTCTGCAATCACATCACCCCTTACATCTGGCCACACCTAACTCCCCAGACTGAAACCAACTTGATTATTATGTGGGGCTGCATTTGAACCAACCATCCTCTTAAGGAACACTAGCAGAATGCAGTCATGGCTGTTGAACAATTTCTGCAATCACATCACCCCTTACATCTGGCCACCTAACTCCCCAGACTGAAACCACCTTGATTATTATGTGTGGGGCTTGTATTTGAAACCAACCACCTAAGGAACACTAGCAGAATGCAGTCATGGCTGTTGAACAATTTCTGCAATCACATCACCCCTTACATCTGGCCACCTAACTCCCAGACTGAAACCAACTTGATTATTATGTGTGGGGCTGCATTTGAACCAACCATCCTCTTAAGGAACACTAGCAGAATGCAGTCATGGCTGTTGAACAATTTCTGCAATCACATCACCCCTTACATCTGGCCACCTAACTCCCCAGACTGAAACCAACTTGATTACTATGTGGGGCTGCATTTGAACCAACCATCCTCTTAAGGAACACTAGCAGAATGCATGGCTGTTGAACAATTTCTGCAATCACATCACCCCCTTACATCTGGCCACCTAATCTCCAGACTGAAACCAACTTGATTATTATGTGGGGCTGCATTTGAACCAACCATCCTCTTAAGGAACACTACCAGAATGCAGTCATGGCTGTTGAACAATTTCTGCAATCACATCACCCCTTACATCTGGCCACCCACCCCCAGACTGAAACCACCTTGATTATTATGTGTGCTGCATTTGAACCAACCATCCTCTTAAGGAACACTAGTGAATGCAGTCATGGCTGTTGAACAATTTCTGCAACCACATCACTCCCTACATCTGGCCACCTAATTTCAGACTGAAACCACCTTGATTATTATGTGTGGGGCTGCATTTGAACCAACCATCCTCTTAAGGAACACTAGCAGAATGCAGTCATGGTCAAGCTGAACAATTTCTGCAACCACATCACCCCTTACATCTGGCCACCTAACTCCCCAGACTGAAACCAACTTGATTATTATGTGTGGGGCTGCATTTGAACCAACCATCCTCTTATGAATATCACCAGAATGCAGTCATGGCTGTTGAACAATTTCTGCAATCACATCACCCCTTACATCTGGCCACCTCAACTCCCCAGACTGAAACCACCTTGATTATTATGGTGGGGCTGCATTTGAACCAACCATCCTCTTAAGGAACACTAGCAGAATGCAGTCATGGCTGTTGAACAATTTCTGCAACCACATCACCCCTTACATCTGGCCACCTAATTCCCCAGACTGAAACCACCTTGATTATTATGTGTGGGGCTGCATTTGAACCAACCATCCTCTTAAGGAACACTACAGAATGCAGTCATGGCTGCTGAACAATTTCTGCAACCACATCACCCCTTACATCTGGCCACCTAACTCCCCAGACTGAAACCACCTTGATTATTATGTGTGGGGCTGCATTTGAACTAACCATCCTCTTAAGGAACACTACCAGAATGCAGTCATGGCTGTTGAACAATTTCTGCAATCACATCACCCCTTACATCTGGCCACCTAACTCCCCAGACTGAAACCAACTGATTATTATGTGTGTGGGGCTGCATTTGAACCAACCATCCTCTTAAGGAACACTAGCAGGAATGCAGCCATGGCTGTTGAACAATTTCTGCAATCACATCACCCCTTACATCTGGCCACCTAACTCCCCAGACTGAAACCACCTTGATTATTATGTGTGGGGCTGCATTTGAACCAACCATCCTCTTAAGGATCACTAGCAGAATGCAGTCATGGCTGTTGAACAATTTCTGCAATCACATCACCCCTTACATCTGGCCACCTAACTCCCCAGACTGAAACCACCTTGATTATTATGTGTGGGGCTGCATTTGAACCAACCATCCTCTTAAGGAACACTAGCAGAATGCAGTCATGGCTGTTGAACAATTTCTGCAACCACATCACCCCTTACATCTGGCCACCTAATTCCCCAGACTGAAACCACCTTGATTATTATGTGTGGGGCTGCATTTGAACCAACCATCCTCTTAAGGAACACTAGCAGAATGCAGTCATGGCTGTTGAACAATTTCTGCAATCACATCACCCCTTACATCTGGCTACCTAATTCCCCAGACTGAAACCACCTTGATTATTATGTGTGGGGCTGCATTTGAACCAACCATCCTCTTAAGGAACACTAGCAGAATGCAGTCATGGCTGTTGAACAATTTCTGCAATCACATCACCCCTTACATCTGGCCACCTAACTCCCCAGACTGAAACCACCTTGATTATTATGTGTGGGGCTGCATTTGAACCAACCATCCTCTTAAGGAACATGCAAGAATGCAGTCATGGCTGTTGAACAATTTCTGCAATCACATCACCCCTTACATCTGGCCACCTAATTCCCCAGACTGAAACCACCTTGATTATTATGTGTGGGGCTGCATTTGAACCAACCATCCTCTTAAGGAACACTAGCAGAATGCAGTCATGGCTGTTGAACAATTTCTGCAATCACATCACCCCTTACATCTGGCCACCTAACTCCCCAGACTGAAACCACCTTGATTATTATGTGTGGGGCTGCATTTGAACCAACCATCCTCTTAAGGAACACTAGCAGAATGCAGTCATGGCTGTTGAACAATTTCTGCAATCACATCACCCCTTACATCTGGCCACCTAACTCCCCCAGACTGAAACCACCTTGATTATTATGTGTGGGGCTGCATTTGAACCAACCATCCTCTTAAGGAACACTAGCAGAATGCAGTCATGGCTGTTGAACAATTTCTGCAATCACATCACCCCTTACATCTGGCCACCTAACTCCCCAGACTGAAACCACCTTGATTATTATGTGTGGGGCTGCATTTGAACCAACCATCCTCTTAAGGAACACTAGCAGAATGCAGTCATGGCTGTTGAACAATTTCTGCAATCACATCACCCCTTACATCTGGCCACCTAATTCCCCAGACTGAAACCACCTTGATTATTATGTGTGGGGCTGCATTTGAACCAACCATCCTCTTAAGGAACACTAGCAGAATGCAGTCATGGCTGTTGAACAATTTCTGCAATCACATCACCCCTTACATCTGGCCACCTAACTCCCCAGACTGAAACCACCTTGATTATTATGTGTGGGGCTGCATTTGAACCAACCATCCTCTTAAGGAACACTAGCAGAATGCAGTCATGGCTGTTGAACAATTTCTGCAATCACATCACCCCTTACATCTGGCCACCTAACTCCCCAGACTGAAACCACCTTGATTATTATGTGTGGGGCTGCATTTGAACCAACCATCCTCTTAAGGAACACTAGCAGAATGCAGTCATGGCTGTTGAACAATTTCTGCAATCACATCACCCCTTACATCTGGCCACCTAACTCCCCAGACTGAAACCACCTTGATTATTATGTGTGGGGCTGCATTTGAACCAACCATCCTCTTAAGGAACACTAGCAGAATGCAGTCATGGCTGTTGAACAATTTCTGCAATCACATCACCCCTTACATCTGGCCACCTAATTCCCCAGACTGAAACCACCTTGATTATTATGTGTGGGGCTGCATTTGAACCAACCATCCTCTTAAGGAACACTAGCAGAATGCAGTCATGGCTGTTGAACAATTTCTGCAATCACATCACCCCTTACATCTGGCCACCTAACTCCCCAGACTGAAACCACCTTGATTATTATGTGTGGGGCTGCATTTGAACCAACCATCCTCTTAAGGAACACTAGCAGAATGCAGTCATGGCTGTTGAACAATTTCTGCAATCACATCACCCCTTACATCTGGCCACCTAACTCCCCAGACTGAAACCACCTTGATTATTATGTGTGGGGCTGCATTTGAACCAACCATCCTCTTAAGGAACACTAGCAGAATGCAGTCATGGCTGTTGAACAATTTCTGCAATCACATCACCCCTTACATCTGGCCACCTAATTCCCCAGACTGAAACCACCTTGATTATTATGTGTGGGGCTGCATTTGAACCAACCATCCTCTTAAGGAACACTAGCAGAATGCAGTCATGGCTGTTGAACAATTTCTGCAATCACATCACCCCCTTACATCTGGCCACCTAATTCCCCAGACTGAAACCACCTTGATTATTATGTGTGGGGCTGCATTTGAACCAACCATCCTCTTAAGGAACACTAGCAGAATGCAGTCATGGCTGTTGAACAATTTCTGCAATCACATCACCCCTTACATCTGGCCACCTAACTCCCCAGACTGAAACCACCTTGATTATTATGTGTGGGGCTGCATTTGAACCAACCATCCTCTTAAGGAACACTAGCAGAATGCAGTCATGGCTGTTGAACAATTTCTGCAATCACATCACCCCTTACATCTGGCCACCTAATTCCCCAGACTGAAACCAACTTGATTATTATGTGTGGGGCTGCATTTGAACCAACCATCCTCTTAAGGAACACTAGCAGAATGCAGTCATGGCTGTTGAACAATTTCTGCAATCACATCACCCCTTACATCTGGCCACCTAACTCCCCAGACTGAAACCACCTTGATTATTATGTGTGGGGCTGCATTTGAACCAACCATCCTCTTAAGGAACACTAGCAGAATGCAGTCATGGCTGTTGAACAATTTCTGCAATCACATCACCCCTTACATCTGGCCACCTAATTCCCCAGACTGAAACCACCTTGATTATTATGTGTGGGGCTGCATTTGAACCAACCATCCTCTTAAGGAACACTAGCAGAATGCAGTCATGGCTGTTGAACAATTTCTGCAATCACATCACCCCTTACATCTGGCCACCTAACTCCCCAGACTGAAACCACCTTGATTATTATGTGTGGGGCTGCATTTGAACCAACCATCCTCTTAAGGAACACTAGCAGAATGCAGTCATGGCTGTTGAACAATTTCTGCAATCACATCACCCCTTACATCTGGCCACCTAATTCCCCAGACTGAAACCACCTTGATTATTATGTGTGGGGCTGCATTTGAACCAACCATCCTCTTAAGGAACACTAGCAGAATGCAGTCATGGCTGTTGAACAATTTCTGCAATCACATCACCCCTTACATCTGGCCACCTAATTCCCCAGACTGAAACCACCTTGTTATTATGTGTGGGGCTGCATTTGAACCAACCATCCTCTTAAGGAACACTAGCAGAATGCAGTCATGGCTGTTGAACAATTTCTGCAATCACATCACCCCTTACATCTGGCCACCTAATTCCCCAGACTGAAACCACCTTGATTATTATGTGTGGGGCTGCATTTGAACCAACCATCCTCTTAAGGAACACTAGCAGAATGCAGTCATGGCTGTTGAACAATTTCTGCAATCACATCACCCCTTACATCTGGCCACCTAATTCCCCAGACTGAAACCACCTTGATTATTATGTGTGGGGCTGCATTTGAACCAACCATCCTCTTAAGGAACACTAGCAGAATGCAGTCATGGCTGTTGAACAATTTCTGCAATCACATCACCCCTTACATCTGGCCACCTAACTCCCCAGACTGAAACCACCTTGATTATTATGTGTGGGGCTGCATTTGAACCAACCATCCTCTTAAGGAACACTAGCAGAATGCAGTCATGGCTGTTGAACAATTTCTGCAATCACATCACCCCTTACATCTGGCCACCTAATTCCCCAGACTGAAACCAACTTGATTATTATGTGTGGGGCTGCATTTGAACCAACCATCCTCTTAAGGAACACTAGCAGAATGCAGTCATGGCTGTTGAACAATTTCTGCAATCACATCACCCCTTACATCTGGCCACCTAACTCCCCAGACTGAAACCACCTTGATTATTATGTGTGGGGCTGCATTTGAACCAACCATCCTCTTAAGGAACACTAGCAGAATGCAGTCATGGCTGTTGAACAATTTCTGCAATCACATCACCCCTTACATCTGGCCACCTAATTCCCCAGACTGAAACCACCTTGATTATTATGTGTGGGGCTGCATTTGAACCAACCATCCTCTTAAGGAACACTAGCAGAATGCAGTCATGGCTGTTGAACAATTTCTGCAATCACATCACCCCTTACATCTGGCCACCTAACTCCCCAGACTGAAACCACCTTGATTATTATGTGTGGGGCTGCATTTGAACCAACCATCCTCTTAAGGAACACTAGCAGAATGCAGTCATGGCTGTTGAACAATTTCTGCAATCACATCACCCCTTACATCTGGCCACCTAATTCCCCAGACTGAAACCACCTTGATTATTATGTGTGGGGCTGCATTTGAGCCAACCATCCTCTTAAGGAACACTAGCAGAATGCAGTCATGGCTGTTGAACAATTTCTGCAATCACATCACCCCTTACATCTGGCCACCTAACTCCCCAGACTGAAACCACCTTGATTATTATGTGTGGGGCTGCATTTGAACCAACCATCCTCTTAAGGAACACTAGCAGAATGCAGTCATGGCTGTTGAACAATTTCTGCAATCACATCACCCCTTACATCTGGCCACCTAACTCCCCAGACTGAAACCACCTTGATTATTATGTGTGGGGCTGCATTTGAACCAACCATCCTCTTAAGGAACACTAGCAGAATGCAGTCATGGCTGTTGAACAATTTCTGCAATCACATCACCCCTTACATCTGGCCACCTAACTCCCCAGACTGAAACCACCTTGATTATTATGTGTGGGGCTGCATTTGAACCAACCATCCTCTTAAGGAACACTAGCAGAATGCAGTCATGGCTGTTGAACAATTTCTGCAATCACATCACCCCTTACATCTGGCCACCTAACTCCCCAGACTGAAACCACCTTGATTATTATGTGTGGGGCTGCATTTGAACCAACCATCCTCTTAAGGAACACTAGCAGAATGCAGTCATGGCTGTTGAACAATTTCTGCAATCACATCACCCCTTACATCTGGCCACCTAATTCCCCAGACTGAAACCACCTTGATTATTATGTGTGGGGCTGCATTTGAACCAACCATCCTCTTAAGGAACACTAGCAGAATGCAGTCATGGCTGTTGAACAATTTCTGCAATCACATCACCCCTTACATCTGGCCACCTAACTCCCCAGACTGAAACCAACTTGATTATTATGTGTGGGGCTGCATTTGAACCAACCATCCTCTTAAGGAACACTAGCAGAATGCAGTCATGGCTGTTGAACAATTTCTGCAATCACATCACCCCTTACATCTGGCCACCTAATTCCCCAGACTGAAACCACCTTGATTATTATGTGTGGGGCTGCATTTGAACCAACCATCCTCTTAAGGAACACTAGCAGAATGCAGTCATGGCTGTTGAACAATTTCTGCAATCACATCACCCCTTACATCTGGCCACCTAACTCCCCAGACTGAAACCACCTTGATTATTATGTGTGGGGCTGCATTTGAACCAACCATCCTCTTAAGGACCACAAGCAGAACCCAGTCATGGCTGTTGAACTATTTCTGTAACCATATCACCCCTTACATCACCTAACTCCCCAGACTGAAACCACCTTGATTTTTATGTGTGGGGGTTGCATTTGAACCAACCATCCTCTTAAGGAATACAAGCAGAACCCAGTCATGGCTGTTGAGCCAATTTCTGCAACCACATCACCCCTTACATCACCTAACTCCCCAGACTGAAACCACCTTGATTTTTATGTGTGGGGTTGCATTTGAACCAACCATCCTCTTAAGGAATACAAGCAGAACCCAGTCATGGCTGTTGAACTATTTCTGCAACCACATCACCCCTTACATCACCTAACTCCCCAGACTGAAACCACCTTGATTTTTATGTGTGGGGTTGCATTTGAACCAACCATCCTCTTAAGGAATACAAGCAGAACCCAGTCATGGCTGTTGAACTATTTCTGTAACCACATCACCCCTTACATCACCTAACTCCCCAGACTGAAACCACCTTGATTTTTATGTGTGGGGTTGCATTTGAACCAACCATCCTCTTAAGGAATACAAGCAGAACCCAGTCATGGCTGTTGAACTATTTCTGCAACCACATCACCCCTTACATCACCTAACTCCCCAGACTGAAACCACCTTGATTTTTATGTGTGGGGTTGCATTTTAGCCAACCATCCTCTTAAGGAATACAAGCAGAACCCAGTCATGGCTGTTGAACAATTTCTGCAGCATCACCCCTTACATCACCTAACTCCCCAGACTGAAACCACCTTGATTTTTATGTGTGGGGTTGCATTTGAACCAACCATCCTCTTAAGGAATACAAGCAGAACCCAGTCATGGCTGTTGAACTATTTCTGCAACCACATCACCCCTTACATCACCTAACTCCCCAGACTGAAACCACCTTGATTTTTATGTGTGGGGTTGCATTTGAACCAACCATCCTCTTAAGGAATACAAGCAGAACCCAGTCATGGCTGTTGAACAATTTCTGCAACCACATCACCCCTTACATCACCTAACTCCCCAGACTGAAACCACCTTGATTTTTATGTGTGGGGTTGCATTTGAACCAACCATCCTCTTAAGGCTACAAGCAGAACCCAGTCATGGCTGTTGAACAATTTCTGCAACCACATCACCCCACATACATCACCTAACTCCCAGACTGAAACCACCTTGATTTTTATGTGTGGGGTTGCATTTGAACCAACCATCCTCTTAAGGAATACAAAGCCAGAACCCAGTCATGGCTGTTGAACTATTTCTGCAACCACATCACCCCTTACATCACCTAACTCCCCAGACTGAAACCACCTTGATTTTTATGTGTGGGGTTGCATTTTGAACCAACCATCCTCTTAAGGAATACAAGCAGAACCCAGTCATGGCTGTTGAACTATTTCTGCAACCACATCACCCCTTACATCACCTAACTCCCCAGACTGAAACCACCTTGATTTTTATGTGTGGGGTTGCATTTGAACCAACCATCTCTTAGAATACAAGCAGAACCCAGTCATGGCTGTTGAACTATTTCTGCAACCACATCACCCCTTACATCACCTAACTCCCCAGACTGAAACCACCTTGATTTTTATGTGTGGGGTTGCATTTGAACCAACCATCCTCTTAAGGAATACAAACCAGACCCAGTCATGGCTGATTAGACAATTTCTGCAACCACCTCACCCTTGCATCCCTAACTCCCCAGACTGAAACCACCTTGATTTTTATGTGTGGGGTTGCATTTGAACCAACCATCCTCTTAAGGAATACAAGCAGAACCCAGTCATGGCTGTTGAACAATTTCTGCAACCACATCACCCCTTACATCACCTAACTCCCAGACTGAAACCACCTTGATTTTCCCATGTGTGGTTGCATTTGAACCAACCATCCTCTTAAGGAATACAAGCAGAACCCAGTCATGGCTGTTGAACTATTTCTGCAACCACATCACCCCTTACATCACCTAACTCCCCAGACTGAAACCACCTTGATTTTTATGTGTGGGGTTGCATTTAAACCAACCATCCTCTTAAGGAATACAAGCAGAACCCAGTCTTGGCTGTTGAACTATTTCTGCAACCATCACCCCTTACATCACCTAACTCCCCAGACTGAAACCACCTTGATTTTTATGTGTGGGGTTGCATTTGAACCAACCATCCTCTTAAGGAATACAAGCAGAACCCAGTCATGGCTGTTGAACAATTTCTGCAACCACATCACCCCTTACATCACCTAACTCCCCAGACTGGAAACCACCTTGATTTTTATGTGTGGGGTTGCATTTGAACCAACCATCCTCTTAAGGAATACAAGCAGAACCCAGTCATGGCTGTTGAATCAATTTCTGCAACCACATCACCCCTTACATCACCTAACTCCCAGACTGAAACCACCTTGATTTTTATGTGTGGGGTTGCATTTTGAACCAACCATCCTCTTAAGGAATACAAGCAGAACCCAGTCATGGCTGTTGAACTATTTCTGCAACCATCACCCCTTACATCACCTAACTCCCCAGACTGAAACCACCTTGATTTTTATGTGGGGTTGCATTTGAACCAACCATCCTCTTAAGGAATACAAGCAGAACCCAGTCATGGCTGTTGAACTATTTCTGCAACCACATCACCCCTTACATCACCTAACTCCCCCAGACTGAAACCACCTTGATTTTTATGTGTGGGGTTGCATTTGAACCAACCATCCTCTTAAGGAATACAAGCAGAACCCAGTCATGGCTGTTGAACTATTTCTGCAACCACATCACCCTTACATCACCTAACTCCCCAGACTGAAACCACCTTGATTTTTATGTGTGGGGGTTGCATTTGAACCAACCATCCTCTTAAGGAATACAAGCAGAACCCAGTCATGGCTGTTGAACTATTTCTGCAACCACATCACCCCTTATCACCTAACTCCCCAGACTGAAACCACCTTGATTTTTATGTGTGGGTTTGCATTTGAACCAACCATCCTCTTAAGGAATACAAGCAGAACCCAGTCATGGCTGTTGAACTATTTCTGCAACCACATCACCCCTTACATCACCTAACTCCCCAGACTGAAACCACCTTGATTTTTATGTGTGGGGTTGCATTTGAACCAACCATCCTCTTAAGGAATACAAGCAGAACCCAGTCATGGCTGTTGAACAATTTCTGCAACCACATCACCCCTTACATCCAGCCCACCTAACTCCCCAGACTGAAACCACCTTGATTATTATGTGTGGGGCTGCATTTGAGCCAACCATCCTCTTAAGGACCACAAGCAGAACCCAGTCATGGCTGTTGAACTATTTCTGTAACCACATCACCCCTTACATCACCTAACTCCCCAGACTGAAACCACCTTGATTTTTATGTGTGGGGTTGCATTTGAACCAACCATCCTCTTAAGGAATACAAGCAGAACCCAGTCATGGCTGTTGAACTATTTCTGTAGCTACATCACCTAACTCCCCAGACTGAAACCACCTTGATTTTTATGTGTGGGGCTGCATTTGAACCAACCGTGACACGATAACTACGCATATATTAAAGTGCTTTGTAAAGTATGTATTTTATTATAATAGATTGAAATAGAAAATGGTTAAGAATAGAAAATAGATTAAAAACATGTTTTGTTTTAACAAAAGTGAAAAAGAGAAAAAAAAATGCTTTTTCTTTTATGAGGAAAATTGTGGAAGAAAGAAGAGTATCAGATTACTGTTTTAAATCCTACCACTCTTCCGGTAAATATTTGACTCTGTGATTTAATGTGATAAAGAAATAGAGTTCGGGAGGTGGGTTTTTGAATGACCAGGTCAAAGGCTGTCTTTTACTGTATCTTGGCCACACATTAAGAATTTTCCGGCAGAAGCTTTATTAAGATAAAAAGATGAAAAAGAATCCTGGAAAAAATACTAAGTCCGCAAGATGTATACACATCAAAAGAAGGAAAATTTATGTGCCCTGAAATTTTGGACTGGCAGTCGCCAACTGCTTATCAACCAGTGGTTTAAAGCATTTCCGGATTTCCAGATTAATTTTAAATAAATAGAGAGAGTTAGTGGAGTTAAGTCAGTCAGTCAGTTGAGTGAAGTAAACCTCCGTTCGTTTTGTTTCGGTCGGTTCGGATTTGATGATCTCCATTAATTAGAGTTAGAGCTGTGTGTCACATTCGCTGGCCCAACCGAAAAGTCTAGCTCTAAATGAAATAAAGCATCCTTTCAACTCATCCAAGTTGTGGAAGTTCGTTCCTTATAGTTTAATCTTGTACCCCTAGCTGTTCGGCCAACATTTTCAACAAACTCCCGTCAAACATCACAGCGTGGAGAACGGCCGCCAGAGAAATTGTTTGAACCGTCCGTTGGGGTGTTACACAACCATCCTTATAAGGAACACAAGCCGAACCTAATCATGGTAGTTGAACCATTCCTGCAACCACATCACCCCTTACATCTGGCCACCTAACTCCCCAGACTGAAACCACCTTGATTATTATGTGTGGGGCTGCATTTGAACCAACCATCCTCTTAAGGACCACTAGCAGAACCCAGTCATGGCTGTTGAACTATTTCTGCAATCACATCACCCCTTACATCTGGCCACCTAACTCCCCAGACTGAAACCACCTTGATTATCATGTGTGGGTCTGCATTTGAACCAACCATCCTCTTAAGGAATACAAGCAGAACCCAGTCATAGCTGTTGAACAAATTCTGCAACCACATCACCTCTTACACCTGGCCACCTAAGTCCAAAGACTGAAACCACCTTGATTATTATGTGTGGGGCTACAAAAAAAGGTATTCTTTTCAACTTTAAAGTAAACATTTACTGAATTTGCTACTTGACTCCTCTTATTGTGATCAAGTTTTTGCCGAAAATTCAGATTTATTCAGATATTATTATTCCGGCATAATTATTTTTGTAAACCATATTACATACATATATGCTCTCACACACACACACACACACACACACACACACACACACACACACACACATATATATATATATATATATATATATATATATTTCACCCCAAAAAGTCACTAACATTGGGAAATGTTAGTGACTTTTTGGGGTGAAATGTCATTGATTTGGAAATTCTTGCAAAGTTATGGTACCCCATAACTTGACTCAAGAAAAACAAAATGTTTAATCAAAATTTCGAAGGTACTAAAACGAATAAAAAAAAAATATAATAACCAAAATATCCTTTAGTCCTTTTTCGTATGCTACCAAACATGCCTCTAGTAGACGGAAACAGAGAAACACCCAAAAGAAAAATAGAGTGTGTACTAATTAAAGAAGAATAGAATACGGTGTTAGACATGTGGTTGGGTCGGTCATTTCACCAAGAAGCGCCCTGAGAGGAGGTGCTGGTCCTGCAATGAACTAGGACACCTGAAAGGAAAATTGCTCCTGTAAAAGAAATAGGGAAGCAACTAAAAACGTCTACCAGTGAACACCACGAGGGAATAAGAGACAGCTGACGCTCCCTTGGGGTAACAGCAGTAGGGGTTCACTGCTGCTAGCACCCATGTTTGAGTAGGCAGAAGAACATTGCTCCAGAAGGAGGACGGTTGAGGTATTATCCCCGCTGACCTGTAAGGCTGTGATAGGTGGGTCGATGGTGAAGGTCCAGATCGATACAGGGCATCAGTAACATTGATCGCAGAGGACCGATAT